>JAEIFV010000440.1:0-260043 GCA_018904265.1 Lordiphosa collinella | reverse complement strand
CACTCAGAAAAAAATTCGCCCTGAATTTTAGAAATCGCCCTATTTTAAAATTTGCCCTGGTATTTAGAAAAATTTTCTAATAAACAGAAAAAGTTTTCTGAAAATAAGAAAAATATGCCAT
This sequence comes from Lordiphosa collinella, assembly GCA_018904265.1. Taxonomy (NCBI): domain Eukaryota; kingdom Metazoa; phylum Arthropoda; class Insecta; order Diptera; family Drosophilidae; genus Lordiphosa; species Lordiphosa collinella. The sequence goes on along the minus strand of JAEIFV010000440.1, from coordinate 259,922 downwards.
AAAAATTTTTTTTAGAAAAAACTTTTCTAAAAACAAGAAAAGGCCAGATTTTTCTGATTTTTAGGGCGCATTTTCTAAAGTCTTTTTCTTAAAAACAGGGCCAAATTAACCTTTAATTTTAGAAAATGGTAGCCCTTAAAGAGACTACTGTAATTTCTTAAAAACAGAAAAATTTTCTGGAACTAATTTTCTTAAAAACATGGCGATAGTAGCCATTGCTTTTAGAAAAAAGGTGTTAGATTTCAGAAAGGTTTTCTCCAGTGCAGAAATATAAGTAGGCCATTCAGACGTGCCACTGCAACGCTGTGAAATAGCCTAACCGTCTAAGCGGCCGCCGTCGTTGCGCGCGACAAAGGTCTTGGGTTCTAATCCCAGTCAGTCCCTGAAAATTTTTATTTATTTAATAAAAATTAATCAAAGCAGTTGGGGTGTTGTTCGAACGAAGCGGACCTGGAGCTGGACCGGTGGTGGACTGGGACCTGGACCGGTGGTGGCGAACTGGATCTGGACCCGGTGGTGGATCTGGACCACCTCACCTGGTGGTGGATCTGGACCTCCCGTTGGTGGATCTGGACCCCACCCATCCGGTGGAGGATCTGGACCACCCGGTGGTGGATCTGGACACGGCAGGTGGATCTGAACCAGTGGTGTGGATCTGGACACGGCAGGTGGATCTGAACCGGTGGTGTGGATCTGGACCTGGTAGTGAATTTGCACCCTCCAGGTGGTGGATCTGGACCACCCGATGGAGGATCTGGAACCGGTGGTGGATTTGGACGTGAACCGGTGGTGGACGTGGACCAGGAGGTGGCCATTGGTGTGGACCTGGACCCGGTGGTGGACCTGAACCGGTGGTCTTAAACAATTTTTTCTGCTTTTAAGAAAATACTTTTCTATTATTAAGAAAAACTTGTCTCTATATTAGAAAAAAAATTTCTTATTTTAAGAAAATAGTTTCTATGATTCAGAAAGAAATTCTAGTTCTAAGAAAAGTAGCCCTTTGGTTAAGAAAAGCTTCCCATAATATTTAGAAATAATTTTTCTAAATTTTAGGGTGAGTCGCCTTAGGACGGATTTTAAAGGCGAATTTCTAATTTTAAGGGTTAATTTGGGACTTTTTTTTTATGAGTGTAGAGGGAGTGAAGCTGGGGATCTGGGCTGATTCAAACTCTTTGTAAAATGGAAGCAGCTAACAGACATACTTGCGTTGAGGAATCTCAGAGAAGCGCTGAGCGGCAAATTTACAAAGAGTTACTCTTTGATCTTGGAAAAAGCAACCATTTCAAAGACACCTTCACAGGGGATCAAATGCGTACCATCTGTAAGGCTAGAGGGAGAGATTCTTGATCTGAACTTTGTCCCCTATATGGATAGCAGCGACATCAAATGCTCAATATGCAATCTCGGGAGAAATAGAGAATATTTGGCACTTCATCGGAGTCCGTCACATTTTGCTTCATTTTTGGGAAGGCAGAGCTGCACGGCACGAGACGCACAATTGTCTTAATGGCAAAAACTGGTAGGCACTTTATAATTTTATGAGCCAGTCTTTAAGGTACCGAAAACAATTTATCGAAGGACAGTTTTGAAAAACGGCAACACGGCTAATTTGAGTTCTTAGCTACGTAGTTGAACGATCTGGTATCTGGGAAGCCAGGTGTATTAGAATCGTAGTGAGGGATTTAGATAGCAGTGATCGACAGACGGTTATAAACCAAGTCGATTCGATTAAAACTCTTGCTTAAAATATAGTTCAGTATCTTTACTGAATAGATTTTAAATATAATCAGTAAGTTAATAATTTAAATAAAGAATCTCCCACTACTACTACTAAACTAAGGAAGAAGAGACTAATGAAACATTTTGTAAACCCCACCCCCTTTGAAAAGATCCTGGGTACGCCACTGATACTTGTACAGAAACACAAAAACGAGGCCCAACAAATCTGGGTAAAATTTTCATAAAATATACTGAAGTTGCTTAAGAGTAGACAAATGGTTTTTTAAAAGTTCCGAGCAAAGCAAAGCGGCACAAAATGAAAACCACTTACCCTCGCCTTAAATGTACCAACCCAATATTTTCGAGCAATTTGCATTTATTATACAGATTTGCATGCATGAGAGGAACTACAACATTATGGGAGTTTCACATTGAGGATACAGATAAAATTCGAAAAATGCAAAATCGTAGAAATATATGTTACTAGGGTTCTGGTGCAGTCTCAATATTCCCGATGGCCTCGTTGTTTGAGCCAGCTGGGTCCGAAATTGTGTCATCACTATTATTATCACGTTTTTTGGTTACCTTCATCAATAGTACAAGATTTTCCAGATAATTCAGGCAATCCATGCATATGGTTTTGGGTAATGGATCGGTTTCTGATATGGTTATCGGCAAATAGGTATTGATTTTCTCAATTAAATTCAAACGTTGACCATGATCTCCATAAATGTGAATCACGTTGCGATGCATTTCCGAGCAAAGGCGGCAATGTAGCCCGCAATGCAAGCATTTTGAATACTACCCATGTTGAGCTATAGAGAAGACTGGAAGGGATCATTTGAATTGAAGGAGAGCGAGAACAGAGAGCTACTTGCAGAAATACTTACTATTCAAGATTATGAAGCGTTATTAAATAAACTTGACTTCAACTATATTCAACTATAGACTATTTGGTATGATTTTATTTTCAAGACCTGCTAGCCAGAAAAAAATAGGTATGTATATTTAAAAGGTTTTGTTAAAGTTACAAAGTGTTGAGTCAGGAAACCGGAATTTTTAAAATTTTTTGATTTGGTTCATAGACAGCAAGCGGTTTTATAAAACAGGGAAGAAAATCGGTCAAGCCCGACTATATTATACTCTGTACCAGTTGGGGTCGCCGCTCGCATTTGCTCCCGGCTATATTATATAAAACGGTATCCGGGGAACCACGAGGAGGCCATTGCAATAGCAATGGGGTCGATATAAAACAAATTGAAAAATTACATTAAGGAGCTGTTAAAACTTAGCATACTAAATACTTATATATTTGTAAAAGTATTTAGGGGAACATGAGAAAAGGATTGGCACGCGGCGCAGACAACAAAAAACCTTTGCATTTGCCAGAGCTAGAGATGGGACACCGCAGTGACCAGAATGACTTAACATCATTGTGATTGCTTGATATTATGTTAGAATTAAAGAACTAGACTATTTTTATATTATTTGCAATTTAAACAATCCTCGTCTTAGTAGTCAGATGTGTATCGGGCGATATATTTGTCCCGACCATCTCTAATTTCTCTCTCCAATATTGTGTATGTGGGAAAGGGAAGGGGGAAAATGAGAGCGTCCCAGATCTAACTGCAGGTAGCCATAGGCTGTTGGGCTTTGCCATAGGTTTTCGGTTTGTTAGGAATTACTCAGACAATATATTTGCATTCATTTAAATGGTGGAATTTTTGGCTGGGCGGGGTCACCACACCCACAACGATCCAATATGAATCGATTAAATAAAAATTTGTCCTAAAATATTGTTGGCTATCACTTTGCTGTGAAGTCGTTGCTCATATATACTATACATACATCTACATACATAAGTATGTGTTTTGCTGCTGCAGGAGCAGCCCAGATATATTGAATTTTCGTTTGCTCATATATTTTTACTACCGTTCATCCGATCTTTACCATTCCTTTGGCAAATCGAACAAAAATTTTTATTAGAAAATATGTATAGAAGGTTCAAACCTTCTTTCTATAAAACTATGGGAGATATGACGTTTTTTCCAATTTGCGGGGGCGAAAGGGGGCGTGGCCAAAATTGAAAATAAACTTGATCTGCCTGCAAGTATTAGAAGCATAAGTCCCATACATGTCAAACCTCTTTCTCTTTGAGATCTGTGCGTTCATACGGACAGACAGACGGACATGGCTATATCGACTCGGCTGTTGATGCTGATCAAGAATATATATACTTTATGGAGTCAGTGATGCTTCCTTCTGGCTGTTACATACTTTTGCACAAACTTATTATACTCTATGTACCTTTGGTACAGAGTATAATAAAGATGCACACAATGCTCAATTATTTGTATGACGTACACCTAAGGTTTGAATAATCTGCCAACAAAATTTTGGGAGAAATGAGGATTTTCTTATGCAACATTTACACTAGGACTACGTTTTGCGTTAATAGCCAACATTTGGCTTTATTTTTATGGGAAAAAAGCTAACTGTTAGCTATTAACGCATAACGCACTCCTAGTGTAAATAGCCTACCTGCGTGAACTAAGTATATGTGCATTTTTGTTTTCGTCTCTCTCTGCATTAACTGTTTTTCTACTTTTCTTTTTGGCATGCAAGTTTTCGTTGTTGTTTGTTTATCCTAATTTCCTTATGCAATAATCTCTTTTGATTTTCATCTTTGTTGTCATTTGCCTAACTCCGTATGAAATCTCGCTGTTTTCCTATGAAATAATTATATGTTTAAACTAAGATTAGTGTGTATTTTAGTGGAAAAAGTAAAGTTAATTGAGGTGAAATAATTTTAATTGAGTAAAAACGTAAGTAAATAAAACAATATCTCTTAATAAGGATTTGAAATCATCACCTGTAATTATTTCAATAGAATGCCACGTGGGACGCTTCTGTCTGAAGAAGAGCGCAGCTTAATAAAGGTACTGAGGAGCTGGGATCAAAATAGGCTGGGACCAAAATAGAAAATATCGCTACCAGAGTCAATCGACATCGAAATACAATCGCCAACTTCTTAAAAAATCCCGATAGTTATGGTCAAATTAAGCGCTCCGGCAGACCAACCACAATAGACAAAGGGTCCAAAAAAACATGTCTTGCATGGAGATCAAGCGCCAGTTAAGTCTTAATGTATCCAAAAGACGAGTGTATCAAGTTTTGGCTCAAACTGAACACGTCAAATACTCGTAAATAACCTTAAAAAGTCTTCAAGTACAATATGCATTTCTTACGACTGTCTTAAAGTTTTATAAGCAAATGGCATAATTCTCAGCAGAAAAACTAGCGAAGAAATATATATTAAAAGAAGAAAGCCTAGAGATGGAAAAAAAGAACAAAAACAAGAAGATGTTGGTAGGGATATGACGCTGAATAGTTGGTTAGCATAAGCTTGCATACAGTAGGTGGCAGATTCGGCCATGGAGGCACTTTTCAAGGAGGTGTTCTTTCTCCGTTTCTTTGGGTTGGGGTTTGTGGGTTGGGGTACGTAGTAACCTTGTTAAATTTAAGCTCGCATATTTTCCACCAGCCTTTCTGAGTGGGCGTCCATCTGCTGCCTTGGTCCTCAGATACGACAACATAAGTAGAGACAACCATCGTATTTTCCTCATGCTAACAGGCAATAGGCCGCAGCTTCCAGCCCCTTGTACTTCCCATACTGCTCTATGTAATCATACTCTGTACCAGAGGTACACAGAGTATAATAAGTTTGTTTTAGAATATCTAATTTGGGTAATACAAAACGTATCATCTGACCAGGTATACGAAATTCTTTTACTTTTTTCCATCATTTCTCATACTATTTCTTTTTCTTTTGCTTTTTAATTTACAACAATTTTGCCTGCCCGCCGAAATAATATTTATTATAATCATTGAAAATTGGCTCTGATGAGGTCTGTCATTGAACTTGCTGCCTCTTGTCTTCCTACCACTTGAAGCATTGTCTTTCTTTTCCGTTGGATGCCATCAAATCATTTGTCATCTTTGCTCATGTAACCCTAGAGATTTGTATGTCTGGTGTTTTGGTGCTGTGGTGTGGTGTGTTGTGGGCGTTTTGAAATTGGTGGAACAGGAGAGTGAGAGAGGGGAGAGAAGCGCGTGATTCTTTGGAAACCCAACTCAAGTTGCGTCAAGTCAACTTCAAAAAGAAAAAAAACATGTCTCTGCTGCCATTTCGGGGTCTCGGCTTGTAATTATGTTTGCGTGTTTTTTTTTTTTTTTGGGGTCTTTGCCTTGAAGCGCTCAAATTTCAACAACATCTCAACTAAGACACCAAAATGGGCAACAAGTGGCCCAGGCAAGGAGCAGGCTAGCCAGTTTTTTCTCTTGCTGTTGTTGTTAATCGATTTTAAATTGAAGATTGATTGATTGAGATACGCGTAGTTGAACTGGTTTCCTGCCAGCCATCCTGATTGCACTTTCTCCCTTGACCACTCGAGAGTTCTTAAAAAAAAAAAATGCGTTTACTCAGATCTGGTTGGGAAATTCGAGTTGGAAATACTCTGACCCAAAGCACACATGTGCATGTGCAGCCGCTTCTGCTGCTGCTGCTGCCTGTAAAAATCTGTTTATTGTTTACACTAGATCACACTCGCCCTCCCATCTAGAATTTTATGTACGAAAAACTATGCCTCTGGCACGTGCCGTCTCTCCCATCATTCTACACGGATTCCTTAACATTTTTGCTTACAATTTCATGTGGAGCAAAATTTAGGGGGAAGAGTAATAGTGCCTACTGATGCACTTGCTCCACCATATTATGCACTGCTGTTGTATAGAGTTTTGTTTATATTTGATTAACCATTTATAGGTCGAACTGTGAACTTTGAGTTCATTTTAGCCACTTAAGTAAAGTATTTATGTGTTCAACTGGGAGGGGAAGTAGAGATATTTCCTTACTTTAAAGCTAAGGTGTGTACACGAATTAACCAACACAGTGTCTGGTACCATTAAATGATATATTCAGATACTAGGCTATATTGTTTCGATGGAAAATTCACAATTATTACAATGAATTATTAATAGATTAATTTGCTGGAGCTGCAAATTCTGCCTTCTCCCTTCGCTGCAATTTAAGGGGCACACCTAGTGTGAAATTTCAAAAAATCAATTTTTCTTTTTTTTTCATATTTCGGTAGATTACACCTTTAAAATAACATATTAAAAATTTCAAATCGATATCTCAAATAGTTTTTTGAGTTATAGCAATTTAAAGAGCAGCCGCTCGGCAGCTAGAGAGAAACAGCATTTTCCGAATTTGCTGCAGTGATTACTCAAAAAACGAATGATCCGATCACTATCGAATTTTTTTTTACATGTTTTATATAAAGTTCTCCGTACAATGACCTATCGGTTTTTTGATTTGATCAAAAAATCGAATTTTGGCAGGCAAAAACAACTAAAATTTTGGGTAAAATTCGACTTTTTTTTTTAAACGCCGCCATTTTGTCAATTTTTGATTGTTTTTTTTTATCGTAGGTCATTGTACAGACAATATTATCTAGTTTAACGAGAATTTTTTTTTTTAAAATTTCATCCACGGAGAAGGCCGGAATCACTGCAGCAGTGAAGGAACTTTTTTTTTTCGCGCCGTTGGAGATCGACTATAACTTAAAAAATATTTCATTTTTCTTCAAAAATTTCACTGTATATTCTTGAAACATGTATAAATACTTTCTTAAAATTTTGAAATAATTGATAAAGTAGTTTTTTAAATAAAAATTCCCAAAACCACCTTTTTTTTTAAGCCATCACTAGGTGTGCCCCTTAATACTGTGAACTAAGTATATGTGCATAAAGTTTATGGTCAACTGAAATTTCCAAATTATTATTTATTATGCAGTACTTAACAATATTAACCAAAAACATTACAAATTAATTTTAGTTTTCACTTACTAACAAAAATATTTTGTCTTCTTATGAATTGAACTACAGTAGAATCCGGTTATAACGACTCTGCTTAAAGCGTCCGTCCGGTTATTGTGACGAAAACTCGATGGCTTGGTTGGTCCCCATACAAACTTATATGAAAGGGACTCCGCTTAGTACGTTTCCGCTTTTAGCGACAAACCGCTTATACAGACGAGATTTTTCACAATTCAACCGGATATTGCGACGTGCCGAAAAAAATACAGCGAAATAATGCCAACAAATTTAAGCATCAAACGACGCTGTTAGAAATGTATGTATCTATCAGTGATCGGCACCCTTGCTTGTGTGTGTAGCAGCGACTCTAATCTCTCTTAGTTTTAGTTGTCGCCTTAGCAACGCTGCTGAGAGAAAGAGAGAGAGAGTCGAAGTGCAATACCAACGTCACACAAATGTTTACAGCGTGCGTGTGCAGACCTCATAGCCTATTCCATGAGATGTCCCGTTATATTTCAGGACAGGACAGCGACGACAACGTCGAAGATCAAAATGAAAATGTGTCAGCACCTAGCGTTTTGGAGGCATTCAAGGCTGCAGAAATTCTGAATAGATTTGTTCATTCAAATTTTAATGACGAGAGTTCAACGCACAGCATCTCTCGTTTAAATAATGCTGTGCGCGACTGTTTTTATATGTCAAAAACTACTGCCAAACAATCAAAAATCACTGATTATTTAAATTAAGAATAAAAAGAAAAAGCACATGTAGAATTAATCTTGTTATAATATGCTTCTGAATATGCATATGTATACGACTAAAAACCTATGTTATTGAATTGAATTTATTAAATTTTTTGTTTTGATTAAAAAATTAATTTGTTTTATTTTAAAACCTATTACAAACATGGCAACCCTAAAATAAACAAAAAAAAATTTTTTTTTTACTCCTTTTGGTTAATGCGTCTTCCGGGTATAACGACGTAAAATCGTCGGTCCCTTGAAAGTCGCTATAACCGGATTTTACTGTATTGAACTAATACCAATGGCTTCTTAATAGTTAATATGTTTTTACTCTTAGCTTAATAACCTGACTTAATCTACCAGGCATGGAGTTAACCAGTTTTTCCAGGGTGGAAAGGCTAATCTTGTCCCATTCTGCGACCAAGGCTTCTTTGAGTTGCCTTATGGTGTCAAACTGACGGCCACTCTTATAAACTTTAGCTGAAAGGATTCCCCATAGATCCTCAATTGGGTTTAAATCTGGGCTGATCGCTGGCCACTCCAATAATGGTATATTTCTTGAAGAAAAGAATGTTTTTGTGAAGCCTGCTGTGTGGACTGAGGCGTTGTCTTGTTGAAATGTCCAATTATTTCCATACAAATCTTCAGCAAAATCAACTAGCACCTCATCTAACAATTGAACATAGATCTCCGAATTTGTTTTAGTTGGTATAAAGCTAAGCGGAGACTTTCCAGCATGTCCAAAAGCCGCCCAAACCATCAGTGACCCTCCACCGAAATTTCTCTTATGGCATGTTTCCCGTGGTTGTCTCAAATCGCGCCAGTACTTATTACTACCGTCGGGGCCGTCCAGGTTGAACTTTTTCTCATCAGAAAAAATGACCTGCTGGAACTCGTCGGTCCAAAATTTATGGCAGTTGCCTTGGATTGCGCTCGCGTGCGGCATACGAGGTGTGTTCAAAAAGTATCGCGAATTTTGAATTTTCGGCGGGTTACGTATATTCAATTTCGATTTTTTTGTGGCGTTATGTTGGTACTCATGTCTCTCACTTATGCCGACAAGCTCGGCCATTTTGAATGTTCACTTAATTGTTGACAGCTGCTTTGCTTGCACGTGTTTTTGGATCGTCTTCGATTTTTACCTATTCAAAAAATGGATCAAAGAACCTGTATCAAATTTTGTGTGTAAAACAAAATTAAGTGCGCGGATGCATTCCGAATGTTGACTGTGGCATACGGAGAAGCTACCTTGGACCGAAGCAACGTTTATCGGTGGTACAAAATGTTCTCAGAAGGCCGAGAAGATGTGAACGACGAAGAGGGCGTGCCGGACGCCCGAGCACTTCAACAACAGACGAAAAAATTAATGAAGTGGAGAAAATGGTATTGGCCAATCGTCGAATCACCGCTAGAGAAGTTGCTGAGGACCTAAACATATCGATTGGCTCGTGCCATTCGATTTTTATCAATGATTTGGGCATGAGACGGGTCGCCGCGAAATTCGTACCAAAATTGCTCAATTGCGACCAAAAACAGCATCGCATGAACATTGCTAATGAGATGTTAAACTCTGTCCGCGACGACCCAAATTTGCTCAGAGGGTCATAACTGGTGACGAATCGTGGGTTTATGGTTATGACGTGGAAACCAAAGCTCAATCATCTCAATGGAAGCTGCCGCACGAACCAAGACCGAAAAAAAGCGCGCCAAGTTCGGTCGAATGTGAAAGTTTTGCTGACAGTTTTCTTCGATTGCAGGGGCGTGGTGCATCATGAGTTCTTGCCACAGGGAAGAACGGTCAATAAGGAATATTACCTGCAAGTTATGCGCAATTTGCGCGAAGCAATCCGCCAGAAACGCCCGGATTTGTGGAAGAACAAAAATTGGCTTTTGCACCACGATAACGCCCCCTGCTCACACATCGTTGCTTGTGCGCGACTTTTTGGCCAAAAACAACACACTAATGATGCCGCAGCCACCGTATTCCCCAGATCTGGCCCCCTGTGACTTTTTCTTGTTCCCCTAAACTGAAGAGGCCCATGAAAGGACGACGTTACGCTACGCTTGACGAGATAAAGACGGCATCGAAGGGAGAGCTGAACAAGATACTTTTTGAAGTGCTTCGAAGATTGGAAAAACCGTTGGCACAAGTGTATAATATCTCATGGGGATTACTTTGAAGGGGACAAAATAGATATTCATGAATAAATAAATAATTTTTGAAAAAAAACAAAATTCGCGATACTTTTTGAACACACCTCGTATAACTCGGAGGATCTGCATTTGTAAAAGAGACGATCTTGGTGTCCTAAATGAATCAAATTTTCTTTTATTTCCCTTCACGCAATTTACGGAATTTAGGCCCAGAATCATTAAAAATCAGTTTGTTTACTTTTTAATGAAATCTGACAAAAGTTTATTTTCACTAGATAACAATTTAGGAAGTTTGTTCATATGACATTTATAGAATAAAGTCTTCCATGGCAGCTATAAGAAGATATCCCAACTAGGGGTTCCCCAGTGAAAAGAAAACTCTGTGCGTATCTTAAATTTTAGGTCTTTAAAACTTAGAACTAGATGGACAAACCTCAATGAGCTCTCCAGTTAAGATCCCCTTACTTAATGCGATCGAATATTAAAGTTTTCTTTACAAGTGCATAAAAAGAGGATAAATAACTTTACAACTTTATTGAAAAGTTACAAAGAAAATACGCTCTTTGAGTATCTTTTTAAAGTTGTTTAATTTGTTTAAGGGGTCTTCTCTTGAGCAACTTTTTTTTAACTCTTTTTTTTTTGCATTTATTTATAGCTTGGATATTCAAAATATCCCCCCCAAAGGATTTTCGAAAACTCGAATTGGTTTAGGAGATATAGTCCTTTTAGTGACCCAATGTGACCTAAATTCCCAAGCAACTGCAAACTTATGGGGGTCTTCTCATTGAGCAACTTTTTTTTAAACAATCGTATTTTGACCTATGCGTTAAGTTTTCTCCGGTTCTACCGGACCGATTTTGATGAAACAAAGTGAATTCGACGGAGAATTGGCAGCTCTTTAAAACTGCATTTAAACATTTTTGATTTTTAATATTTTTTCCAAAAATTACTTCAAACTTTAAACGCGTTTATCTCGAAGCCACGTTTTCGAACTGGCGGCCATGATATCTCCAGTTCAACTGAACCGATTTTCATGAAACAAAGTGGAATCGACCAGAATTGTCACCATTCTTGGCTGAACCTCGACCATAATTGTAAAAAATTTTTTTACTATTTTTTTATTACACTAAACTACAAAAAAGCCCGAAATTGAAATTTTTTTTTTGAATGGCCGCCATTTTGTCAAAAAAATCAGAAAATTAAGTTTGAGGTTCAGCCCGAGAATTACATCTATACTGATTATAACCCCGTTTTTTTTTTCATTTCGGACGCTCGGAGAAGGAAGCGTGGCCGCCGTGACGCCACTTTTTTTCACCACCATCTTTGAAGTCTCATTACTTTTTGAACAGCCCCATTGGCGGGAAAAAAAAGAATATAGCTTTTTTTAACATTTCCCAGGGTTCCGCTTTCCCCCAAACCCCCACCTTTGCAAACCCCATCGGGCTGTTTGATTGATTGATTAGGTCACGCTTTCACTTGCACCAAAAACAAACACAACACGCACACAAAACAAACTCTAGTTATGTTTGTTTGCTGTTTATGGTTATTTTAAGCTTTTTGCACAGATAAACACCCAATTGGAATTCAAGTTTAACACCAAGCAAGATACACGTGAAAAAAATAAACAAATAACATTTACCAACGAGAATCAAAGTCAACGCGACGTTGTCTTTGCTTTGAATGCCGGCCAAAGACTGAAATGCATGCACTCTTTTGCTTTCTCACGGCGTCGTCTTCGTTTCAGGTTTGGCCCACTGGCGCCCTCTGGGCGGTTGTTTTTGTTTCATCGATCGGCAAAGCTGTGTGGCATTGTTACCGGGAACTGGTGCCTAGGGGGCGCCACCTTAAATTTCATACCCTGAGTAAGTCGCAAGTTGGGCAAGGGCGAACTCGCTTTCGTATACTGATATTGATATACTGGTTCAAGTCCCACTGAAGATTAAATGTTGTGTTCTAACTTCAAAAACGCTGTTTAAAGATATATGTTATTATAAATGTAGCTGCTAATCAGGGGTGATCCTGGAAATCTCTAGAGATTTTGTCTTCGGTTGGTTTGCAAATCGCTCGAAAAATCCGTTGGTGTTTCCAGAATTTTTTTCTGAGAGACTATATTTTGCTGAGTTGGTTAATTTTCTTTGTGGGAGATTAGAAAGATAATTGGTAATTGTCCATCCCACCAAACAGGGTTGCATCACGCCCAAAAAATTTCCCCATATTTCAGTTTTGAATTAATTTGATGATCAATTGAAGGTTTATAAGTTTTCTAATTCATGTCAATATTATAATTTAAATTAAAGTCATGTTACCCAAAATCAAAACGCAAAATTTAAAAATATTTCCGCTCCAATCATAAAGCAAAACTTGGTAACCCTAGGCCCGTTTGTTGTTGTCAAATTTCCAATGTGGCGCTAACAATGACAACTTAGGCAGATAGATGGCGCCAGCAATGCCATGTGAGTGGCAACCATGGCCACACTGATCATGCCAATCACGCATCATCTCTCGATAACAATTATCGCCGATCGAGCTATTATCCCTAACGACAAGATGGAGTACGAGTGACGCGCAGCTTCGATCGAAACACAATAATTATATTATAAGTTTAAGGTTATGAATAAATAATATTAGTGAAACAAAACTCTGACGTTTGGTTCACTAAAGTGGTGACCCCGACAGTTACGCCATTTGGACTTCATCTCGCAGTTTTCAACAAGCATTGTCCACCTTGCGGGTTCCGACAACACAGTGGCTGACGCTTTGTCGCGCCTCAATGCAATTTCAATGCCCACTGACGTTTCGCTGGAGAGGATTGAAACGGCTCATAGCGACGATTCCCTACTAGCACCGCTACTACAAGGCAACACATCACTCAAACTGCAGTTGGTTCCATTTAACAATAATGTCAACGTGTACTGCGATGTTTCCACTGGATTGGTCAGACCGTACGTGCCACACAAACTACGCTTTCCAGTTTTTGCCTCTGTGCATGGTTTGTGTCACCCTAGTGGAAGAGCAACCCTACAAGAAGCTTCGTGCTTAAGGCCTGTATCCAGATGTGAATTAATCTGTATATATAAAACTGTTCAACCTGACTGACTGACCTAAACCGTAAGAGCTAGAGGGCTGAAATTTGGACAGGAGTTTCCTTATGTGGTGAAAGTGCGTACTAAGACGGGGTTGAAAAAAGGAAAAAAGAAAGGAAAGTTTGTATGGGGAAAATTTTATTTTTCATCCGATTGACTTGAAATTCGGTTTGTAAGGACAGTAAGTGAAATAAATTGAAATGCGATTCCCGATGTTGGAAAATTCGACAGTAAAGTCGGAAAAGCGTGGAGAAGTTTGTATGGGTAATTCTTTTTTCATCCGATTGACTTGAAACTGGGTTGGTAAGCGAAGTGTACTAAATAATTGGACATGTTTTTTCCCGATTTCGGAAAATCCGCCCACAAAGAAAATTCTCGGGAAATTCGATATGTAAAAATCTATTTTTCATCCGATTGACTTGAAATTCGGTTTGTAAGGATAGTAAGTGAAATGAATTGAAATGTTATTTTCTGATGTTGGAAAATTTGACCTAAGGGTAGGAAAACTCAGCAGCCAAAAACCGATTTTCATCCGATTGGTTTTAAACTTGGTTTGTAAGGATAGTATAAAAAATATCGATGGCGGTAACGGCAGCGATAACGATAACGATAGTGATAACGATAGCGATATCGAAAACGATAATGATAACGATAGCGATAGCAATAGCGATAACGGTAATGTTACCCAAAGCCGATCGGAAAAGAAAAATTATATCGGTTTTATGTGATGTCAGTAAAGTTCGACGGCGGCGCACAGTGGGCGATTTGGCTGATCTAGCCTCGATTTCCTCGATTTTTACATTATTTTACATACATTTAGATTGTTGTGAAAAATTTTTGATTTGATCATTATGGTTCTGGTTTTTTGTGTATTCACAAACTAAAGGTATGTATTAAAGGAAAATAAATGTTTCGTGACCTGTGAATAAATGTTGTATTGCTAACTTGTGCTTAAAACTAACCACCTTTTTAATACCCAATTTGTTAGCAAATTTAATCTTCTGTAGAGTAAAACATTATGAGGCACGCATCGGCCGGTAACAATGTTATACTTGTGTGAAACTATGGTTCGTGCCCTGTTCAAATTGTCCAACATTAGCTGCCCTGTGCTGCCCATTCTGACATTGTTGCTTTTTTAGGAATCATGTCATGCTGCAAGCACGCCCTTTTTTTAGTATGGCCAGGAAAAAGAGACGCTTCAAAAAATTTCCAGCACTGGTCGAGTTCATATTTTCAAATGTTATAGAAAAATCGAACTGTACTGAGCAGGACTACGATTCTGTTATTAAGGAGCTGAAAATTTTCTGCAAAAGACTGTCTGAGAAGTTAGAAAGTAGCATAGGGATAAGAAGCGATTTCAGCACAACAACGCAGCTTGGCTGAACGAACACTTGGTTCTTCTACAACAAAACAGAACATTGAGTTCAGGACTAAAAGAAAAGGCAATTGCACCAAAAACTCATATAAGCTTTTGCAAGTAGGCACAAAAGAGCGAAAAGCTAATATTTTTCCAACATATGATGTTTTGCGATCTGCCAAGAGGATGTGTAATCCGAATTCCATTAGAACGGAAGAATGTTGGACAGAAGTCCCGTTGCAAGAAATGCTGGACCACACAATATCTAGAATTGTTGAAGCACATCCTGATGTATTTAGCCCAATCTCAGTTGATAACGAAAAATGTAGTTTAAGACTCTTTTCTTAATGGGGCTACGATGGGAGTTCGGGACACGCAACTTATCGCCAAAGCTTCAGCAACTCCGAACTTAAAATGGCAGATGAGCACTTGTTTTTCATTTGTATTGTGCCGCTACAAGTGCAATTGGGAAGCTGCATACTTTGGATAATCCTCGCCCATCATCGACTCGTTATTGTAGACCTCTTAAAATAATGTTTGCCAAAGAGACTGCAGATTATGTAAAAGCCGAAATTGAGAATATTAAGTCTCAAATACAGAAAATTGGGCCCACACGACTAAGCAAATTTCAAGTTAAACACAAATTGCAACTTACAATGATCTATGGAAAAGTGTTTAGCGTGATTGCGGAAACATCATCGCTAACTTGCGGCATTTGTAATGCCACGCCCAAAATGGTGAATGATTTACTATTAAAAACTTTCCAAGAAACGATGACTTACTAGAATTCGGACTGTCGACCTTGCATTGTTGGATTCGTTGTTTTGAATGTATGTTACACATAGGTTAGCGGCTACCGATTAAAAAGTGGCAGGTCCGTGGTTCAGATAAGAGCATAGTCGATCGACAAAAGGACGCCATTCAAGATAGGAAAAAAATTTATAAAAAAAAAATTATTTTTTAAAATTAAAAAAAAAAATATAAAAAAAATATGTTTAAAATTAAAGTTGCTCAAAGTTGTTCCTTCAAGTGTTAACATTAAATAAAAATTAACAACTTTGTTAAATTTTCCTTACTTTTTGAGTAATTAATTTCCTTACGCTAAATTAGCGAAATCGCCCACTGTGCGGCGTAGCGAAGCGCGCCGGGATATATGCTAGTTCGATATAAAGTAAAATTTTCATACAAAAATGACCGAGGAAAAGTTGAAATAAAATTTTGCTTCAAAATTATGAAAATTTAACTTTAAATCGAATTAATTCACATCTTTTGTCTAGAAATTTGCATGAAAATATATATTCATGGGGGGTTTAACAACACTATTTTCGAGCGAGCCCCATTCCATGATTGCAAACAACTGACACGAAAAACTTTTAATACAGCAATATAGCATAAATGTCACTTGTCAAATAGCCGTCAAGTTGTAATGAATGCGTTCAATGGTTCTCGAGAACCATTATGTTCAATACGTGTACCAAAACAATTTCAGCTAGGAGGTATAAACTATGTAGCTCTGTACCCCATAGACCTTAAAAATCTAATTGCATACTGATCGGGCCTAAAAAAGGGTTTGACATTAAAGGCACCACAGTTTTTCCATTTGCTTAAACTAAGTATACCCTTTTTACTCTAAGAATAAAGGGTATTAAAAGAAGAGCAATTACACCTCTTAAGAACGCCCACAGAGGGCGTTCTGTGTGGTTTTTGACGTGTCATCGATCAGAAAAGCTTACAAATTAATAAAGCCACCTAGAGGGCGCCACTCTACTTTGCCTATCGAGCTTTAGAGCTTCAGGGTAATTGCAGAGGATAGCTGCTTAGAGGGCGCCACCTACTATATGGTTTATTTTTAAATTGCTTGCGATTAAAAATTCTCAACTTTTTATTCGCGGACATTGCAATATATAAGCAGAGACTTTGCATTAGTTACTTACACATCGACAGATTAGAAGCGCTTGCACCAACAAGTGATTTCTAGTCTTTTGCAAAATTTTTGCTTACATTCAATGAGATGCCAGATGGTAAGTTGTAGTATGCTAGATTAAGATTTTATTACGTATAAACTACACCTAGTATTTGGTAGTTATAAATGTAAATACATATGTGTGTAGGATAATATTTTTGATATATACTACTTAGAGGCTAAGAATTAAACTAAAAGGAGACCAAGAAAAAAAATTAGATAGCTCAGATGAATTATTTAGCTTGGTACATTGAAGACTAGACTATACATTATCGGGGGAGGAGGGGGAGGGGGTCCTTAGGTGGTTACTGGTGTTTAGAGTGTGACTAGTATTTGGTTGGAGAATTGGCTTAAGACTTAAACGATTTACGATTGTTGCTTCTGCAGTGGCTTCTCTGCTGGCGGCTTGCGCATAGGTCAAGCCACTATATCGCTACCCGGATTATAGCCAAAGTAGTTCAAGTTGAATTCATCGCTAAATAGCACCTCCTCCTCGGAGGGTTCCACCTGATGTGACATTTGTATGCCCAGTTCCATGGGATCGATTTCGGTGATGTAGTATTGCGAATGGTGTAGACTGGAGCCACTCAGGACTCCGTTATTGGGATGATTCTGCTGACGCAAGCCACTCTCGGTGACCACCACATCTTTGTGTATGGGATTGAGATAGTCTTCTGGAAGGAACAGAGCAAATAAATATCAATTTATCGAGTCTCGAGCAGGCTGCTACTCACCATTATCCAGCAACACATCGTGATAGGTACTAATGATGCCGTTCACCGATTGCACCTCCACCTCACGATGGATTCCGTTTAGAATCTGACCCGCTGTCTTGCGCAGCTCCTCATCGCTCAGCAGATCATTGAAGGGCAACAGTCTTTGGTGATGATTGTGGTGGTGATTGTGATGATGATGGCTGTGGCTATGCGAGGCTGTTGAGGACTCACTGGAGCTGTTGGTGGTGGCACACATTTCTTGGGTCAAGGCAGCGGCCGCCACTGCCGCCTCATCGTAGATGCATTGATTGGCGTTTGGCTGCGTATTTGGCGGCGAGTTGCCGTTATGTTGCTGCTGTTGAAGCTGCTGCTGTTGCTGCTGCTGTTGCTGTTGTTGCTGCTGCTGCTGCTGCTGCTGCTGCAGCTGCTGTTGATGCTGCTGTATGCGTTCACGATTGATGGATTCCATTTTGAAGAATAAATCAAGTCTTTGCTTTTTCTACAACCAAAGAAGAACTTTAATTAGCTCGGAGTTGAGTTGAGTTTTTGGTGTGGTGCCACTTACGTGCTCCCAGGCTAAAACATTCTCCGCCGAATCACCACTTGATATGGCCCACAGATGACCAGCTCCCTGAGGCGCTTTAACGCCTTTGCGAAAGTGCGGATTAATGGACAAATTGTGTCGCACTGAATTCTTCCAGCGATCATCGTTTGATTTGTAATAGGGAAAACGATCGCTGTAAGACAGAGAGAGAGAGAGAGAGGAGAAATAATTAAAAGAGATGTTACACTGAGAAAAAAACATTAGTCCTAAATCAAGATTGGAAGTATTTTCTTGAAAAAACCAAGATTTAAATGCCTTGATATGAGAATTATATAGTCAAAAACATGATTTGTCAGCTCTTAATTTTTCAACCATTTTGCAGTTTTCTGTAAGGCTCGAGCAACAAATTCTTATGCTATAACTTCGGTGGAAAACTGGGCATATATCGATTTTGGTAAATAACTTTGTCGAATTCCCACTCACATAAAAATAAATTGCCTAAAACTACCGAAAATAACCCAAAATTCATGGCAATTTGGCCTAAAAATGGCGCCAAAGACATCATAAACTTATTTTAAGGTTGCTTATTACCTTAAGCTTTTGGGTCATTTTGACATTGGTTAAGGAAGGGGCAGGCACATTGCTATCTCGTGTGCATAGGAAAAATCTAAGAGCAGCGCTGCTCCGACACACACAGAATAAGCTGTACAAGCGCCGCTGCGTCGCGTGCTCACCTACACCGCGACGCAGTCGTTGCTACTGAAATTGAGAGGGGAGTTTGTGTTTTAATTCTTTTTTCTAAAAAACTTTTAAAAACTTTCAATGTTAACTTTACCCTACTTTAACTGGGATTAAAGCTCGGGTCTCCGGTGACTGAAACCTATTGACATAGACTCTTAACGATGTACGCCCCAGTGGATACGCGCACCATAGCATCAAAATACCCTAAAGAGACCACTCATTTTAACTGGCAAAATACTACTTTTTGGACCTTACTTTTCTATGGGATCTATTCTATAAAGATGTCTGATTTCGATTAAACTTGGTGAAATCATGGAAAAGCATAATACACTGTTAATTGCGAAATTTGGAGGCGATCCCATTTAAAACAAAAAGTTTTTCTCACTAGAACTTCTTTTTCGACCGATTATTCATACTGCAGCTATATGCTATAGTCATCCGACTTTGATAAAACTTTGTTGAAATGTGTCCAAAGTATATAAAATAAGTGTATGCCAATAAAAAGGACGTTTTCATTAAAAACAAAAAAGTTTTTCTCACTAGAACTAGTTTTTCGACCGATCGTTCCTATGGGAGCTATATGCTAAAGTCATCCGATTTCGACCAAACTTAGTAGAATTCATGGAAAAGATATAAATTATTGTAAACTAAGAAATAAGTACTTTGGAGGCGTTTCCATTAAAAACAAAAAAGTTTTTCTCAATAAGACTAGTTTTTCAACCGATCGTTCCTATGACAAATGTGCAGCGTATTTGTACCAAAAGACTTCGTGCAAAGTTTGGTGAGGATAGCTTTAAAACTGACGGAGGAGATAGCATAGAAACAGACGGACAGACGGACAGGGCTAAATCAATTCAGCTCGTCGTGCTGATCAAGAATATATATACTTTATGTGGTCGGAGATGCTTCCTTCTATGCGTTACAAACATCCGGACAATTTTATAATACTCTCTGCAAGGGTATAAAAATAGGGGAAAGTTAAAATACATAGCCAGCAGTGGGATTTGAACTCACAACTTCCACGTTCTACGGCAACGTTCTAACGACTGAGACAATCGTTAAGGAAAAGCGACCTTATATTTGGGTGACTATTTCCTTAAACAAAACTGACAAAAAAAAATTTCTTTTAGGTCAAAATCTGGGCGATTAGGTAAAAAGTTGCTTTGACAGTTGAATTAAAGGCAATTTTTCGGCTTAGAAACTGCTTAACCTTAATTCTAGACTTCTCGTTTTTATACCCTTGCAGAGGGTATTATAAAATTGTGCGGATGTTTGTAACGCATTGAAGGAAGCATCTCCGACCACATAAAGTATATATATTCTTGATCAGCATGACGAGCAGAGTTGATTTAGCCCTGTCCGTCTTTCTGTTTCTATGCTATCTCCTCCGTCAGTTTTAAAGCTATCCTCACCAGACTTTGCACGAAGTCTTCTGGTACATATACGCTGCACATTTGTCGGAACCGGCCGGATCGGATAACTATAGCATATAGCTGCCATAGGAACGATTGGTCGAAAAACTAGTTCTAGTGAGGAAAACTTTTTTGTTTTTAATGAAAAGGTCCTTTTTATTGGCATATTCTTATTTTTTATACTTTAACACATTTCTACAAAGTCTTATCAAAATCGGATGACTATAGCTGCAGTATGAATGATCGGTCGAAAAAGAAGTTCTAGTGAGAAAAACTTTGTTTTAAGTGGGATCGCCTCCAAATTTCGTAATTAACAGTGTATTATGCTTATCCATAATTTCCAAGTTTAGTCGAAATCAGACATCTATATAGTATAGATCCCTTAGAAATATAAGGTCAAAAAAGTAGTCTTAGAAAAACTTCTTAGTTTTCAATGGAAGCTGCAAGGGTATACAAAACTTCGGCCGAGCCGAAGTTAACTTTCCCCTATTTTTTTCAATTGAAACGCCTCCAAACTTCGTATTTCTTAGTTTACTATGCATTTCCATAATTCCACCAAATTTGGTCGAAATCGCACATCTATATAGTAGCTGTCATAGAAAAGTAAAGTCTTAAAAGTAGTCTTAGTTAGAAAAACTTTTAGGTTTTCAAAGGAAATGTGCATAAAATTGGCATGTATTTGTTTTATATGCTTCCACACGATTCTACAAAGCTTGGTCAAAATCGGATGACTATAGCATATAGCTGCCATAGGAACGATCGGTCGAAAAACAAGTACTTGTGAGAAAACTTTTGTTTTTCAACTGGGATCTCCTCCAAATTTCGAAATTAACAGTTTTTTTTATGCTTTTTTATGATTTCACCAAGTTTGGTCGAAATCGGACATCTATATAGTATAGCTCTCATAGAAAAGTAAGGTGCGAAAAGTTGTCTTATTTAGAAAAACAAACTGCAAGGGTATACAAAACTTCGGCCGAGCCGAAGTTAACTTTTCCCTATTTTTTTTTTTTAATTAAAGTAGGCCTTTTAGAGCTTATCCTGATTATAAAAACTAAAATAGTAAATTTTAAGGGTTTTTACTCTCAGTGTCAAGGGGAAATTTACCTAGGACTAGTTTTAAGAAAGTGATTGTAAGAAAGTGATTGTGATTGTGAAAGTAAAGTCCACCCAATTTTTCTAAAACTTCCTCTTCGTGGCATAATTTTTGAAATTCAATAAAACTTTTTCAGTTTATTAGAACATTACACTAGGCAACAAGGTCCAGTATTTTGAATGGTTGGTAGTGATTCTAGATGATTTTCGTGTGCTAAGCAAGACTGCGTTTTCAGAAATTGTCCATCAGGTCGAGATTTTTAGTATTTTGAGGTTAAATTTGATAAAAGTTCCTATTTTGACCATTTTTAGGAGCGTTTTTCGGGGAATCCATTCTACTGTTTGGACTCTCTTTTATACCATCGGAAATTTTGTTGCCTTGTGTTATTTTTAGAGCAGGTCAATTTAAAAAAAAAATTCATGGAAAAAAGTTTTTACCCACACAATGCAGGAACTTCGGATACCACTTTTACCCAACGAGTTGCTGTAGATGTTGTTGCTGAGCCCTTTTGTAACATATTGGTGCCCACCGCTGCTTCAGGGTAACAGTCTCTCATTGGTCATTCAAATAACTGACATCCAAGTGGATTGGCTGGTCGTTTTTAGACCAATCCAAAAGAAGACTATTAAAATAACGTTTTGTTGTTGTTGCTGTTTTTGACCAGTTGCAATTAAAGTTTCAGTATGCGCACCAACCCGGATACGGCTACGGACCTGGGACAGCCCAACTAGGCAATTTCCATGGAACACGTCATTGCAAGACAGCACTGCGGCAGACCCACACACACACACACACACATTCGCCTATGTCCAAACACGGACAGCGGCACTGGCACAAATTATGCGTCGTAGTCAGTCACGAACAGGCGATTTGGAGGTGGAAACGAAACGAAGAGAACAAAAACAAAAAAAAATGGAGTAGCTGACATAGAACCCAAACCCCACGGGCCGACCAAGTACCCACCAGCACCCAGATGTAAAAGGAAACAACGGCGACCGGAAAGGACATCGCGTGCCAAGCTAACTCCCGAGGACCGAAGACCAAGGACCGAGGACCGTTGGGTGGGCGGGCAACAAAATGGAAAGTATTTCAAATTACGACACACACACACACACGTGCATACATACTCAGGGGTTTAGACACGCGCCGGCATAACCACCCCCGCTATGTCATTGGTTAAACTCCCCGGAAAAGGGGAGAGCAGAAGCAGGCAAAAAGCAATCCAAAAAATTCTGTATTTCAGCACGCGATTCCAGTTATTTCTGCTTCTTCTTCTACTTACACTATTTTCCTTCTTCTTTTTTTTTTGGGCTAAAAACAAAAAACGACTCATAAATGAAATGAATTGTATAAATCTAAGAGCAGGAATTGCGGGGAAAGGTAGAAGGGGAGGCGATGGGTAACTGACTGACGCTTGTCTTGTTGAAAGGCGACCCAACGCGTTCCGGGACCTTAATGACCCCAGTGTTTTATGTTCCGATGAATACGAATGCCTAGATGCGATTTGCCTGAATATGGCACGCAGCCCGTCATGACGCATCAGTTGGTGTCGGAGTTGCCAGAGATGGCACTTCAAATTGGATTCGCCCACTCGATTGTCAGCTGCTGTCTAAATGGAACTCCATGGCTCATGCTCTATTTCGGGTTATGGAAGTTCGTAGAGCAGCTGGAGAGTTGGAAAACTGAATAGTCGTGAACTCTTCGATTGAATGTGGAACAGCTTCTTGAACGCAGGGAAAATTGAAATTGAAAAAATGGAAATTGAATTCCTATAAACCATTTGAATATCTTTAAGATCCTTATTACAATGTCAAAAATGTATGAAATCGGAGAATGTCGACTAGAAAAGAATACTTATTATGCATCTTACACACCCTATAAATCGTATGAGAAAAGCTCTCCTGGCAGTAGAGGACGACAAATCAATTATTAACTTTTAAGAAAAGAATGCAGACTGATGACAGGCGATAAACTTACAGGAGTACACCCAACCAACATTTGAAAGATCATTTTAACAAAAATCATCTTAGGAGTCTTTTTCGAGCCCAATAGATGATTAAAGAAAGATTACTATCATGTGCGATTAAAAGAAGACTCGAAAATGACTTATTCAACGACTCGAAAAAGTTTCGCAAATGACTCGAAAATGAGTCAAAACTGATCAAAAGAACGCGCTTAAATCGACTTTTCAAGAAGAGTCGCGGCAATGGTACCATTTTCTCCCGACAAAAGTATCACTTATAATCAGAAAAGTAGCGCATATATGACTATTTAAATCAGACCGAGGACTCGAAAATGACACGAGTATAAACCAAAATGTTTGCTGGGCAATTTCTATAGTCGCTCAAATTTTCAATACAATCGGATAATAAATATCGGAGATATACAAATATCACAATCTGTCATTCATTTGGGGTATACAAAGAAAACGTTGCCTTCTTTTCGGCGCTGTCTGCAGCACCTCCTTTGTTATAGATTTGTGATCACCGAGCATGCTCCGTCTGTTCACAAAATGTTAATATGTTAGCATCTATGTTAACGCTCTGTTAATTAACATATTGTCCAAAGATATTTTTGACAAGGGCATTTGAATTCAGTCACCAGCTCCGAGTTGAGCTGAGCGTGGGTGGATCACTCGCAAGAGAATCGCGTTTAATTGATCATTGGTCATTCGTCCCTGAAAAGGCAAACTTGCAAAAATCAGGTGACTTTAATCAGGAAAAAGAAAGAATGAAGGAAGGAAGAAAAGTAGCAGCATCAGGTACAAGGCCCGAAAACTACAATCTTCAAAAGGAGACTCCAGGAGTGACTGAGAAGAGCAGCAATACTGGATCTGATCGATGCCACTTTATAAATATTTTTTTCCAATCAGACAAAATCAAGCTTCATAATTTTTTGCCGGCGCAAGATGTTTTGGCAAACATGGCATTGTTAAAATTGGCTTTAAAAATGTAAAGAAAAGACCTGGAAAAGAATAGATATCACACCTTTGTAAAAATACAGTCCATTTAAAATCAATATTAAAATTACAGTCGAAGAAAAGAATACTTTTGTTAAAATACAATTTTTCGCCCTGGCAATATGTCCAAAGATATTTTGGACAAGGGCTTTTGAATTCAGGTACCTGCTTGAAATGCAAATACTCTGGGTACTTATAAATAGAACAAACCAAAGCAACCCTTGTAACAGATCACATCTGGTAACAATAATTTTATCCAACCACGAAATTTCTCGTATCGACATACGAGAATTACAAAGTCCTTATAATCGAAATCCGTTTTCTTAAGATAGGGTTTCAAACGGAATTAGCATTTTTGCTCTATATGTAACAGCAGCAAAGAAGAGAAACAAAGGAAAAAAGAAAAATGCACAGAAAGCTGCGAAAAAACGTATTTGAGACCTCAGAGCATTGTAAAAAATATCGGAAAAATATAGAAAATTTTAAAAACAGTGGTGGGGAGCAGCAGCAACTTTTTTCAACTTTCGCGACATTAAACGTTTGCAACACGTTTTCGGATCCGTTCTCGACACTTTCTCGATAGCGAAAACGTATTGGAAACGGATTAGTTTTGCTGCCACAAACTGAGCGACTGGTAATACTTTTTCGGACAGAGAACGGAACACATTCTCGATAGTTTTGTGAGAGAAACCTTCGAGAAAATGTCGAAAACGGATCCGTTCTCGATACCGGTTGTCGGGTGGGAAGCAACATATGTATATGTAAATGTTGCAAGGACCACATATGTTAGTAATAATAACACCTAGACAACATATGTATATGTAAATGTTGCGGGTGTCATTCAAAATGTTGCTATCTTAAAAAGGTACTATCCAAAACAGAACAACAATCGAAATAAATGTTCATTCATTACCAGAGCTCCAAGTTGAGCTGAGGTGGATCACTCGCAAGCGTACTGCGATTTATTATTCAGCTATTGAACACTTCTTTCCCTGAGTAACGGGTATATCGAAGTCGAGCAGGACCGACTTTAACTTACGCTCTCGTTTTTTCTAACTGCCTGTAATCGATCACTTTTTTCGAGCACTGATTTCAAATCGTTTCCAAAAGACGTGTTTTCGAGTTTTCAAAATATTGGGACTTTTGGCCAAAATTTGCCAAATGTTCACCTCTAAGCTCGTCTTAGAGACAAAAAAACAAAATGGACCAACTAGGCAGCAGGAATAACCTGTCCTTACGCTGAATACCGGGTCACAACAATATCCCCGGAATCGAAATGGCCCAACACACCATTAAGAATCCCCTTAAAAATAAAGCGAATACGCTTAGAACAGCCCCCTGGGTTAACACCAGGGGCATGAGACAAGCAAAAGCATTTATAGTGAAACACAAACTCGACAGTTTTCAGAAATGAATCCAACAAGGAAAGAATGCCCTCAGGATCCTGACAGGGCAATATACGGGCAACTTCAGTCTGCGGTGTCACCTGAACCAATACTAGCAAGCTGCGATGCTATATTCAGGCGCAGATTCAGCAGATTTGGGGAACACCGCTTACACCCCTAACCTAGAAACCACGAAAATCCTGACATTTGTTCAAGAAATACCCATCCAACATTTGGAAGTTCATTTTAGCAAAAATCACGTGATGAGTCTTTTTCGAGCGCTTTTGATGGTTAAAAAAAGATTACTACCGATTAAAAAAGACTTCGAAAATGACTCAAAAATATGCTCAAAATGTGACTTGTTGAAATATGACTCAAAAAACACTAGCAAAATCATTCGAAAAGAGTCGAAACTGATCAGAAGAACGAGTTAAAAATGACTCTTCAAGAAGAGTCGCGGATAGGGTACCATTTTCTCCCGACAAAAGTATCATTTATGATAAGAAAACGAGCGCATTTATGACTGTTTTAATCAGATCGAGGACTCGAAAAAGTCTAAAATGTCTGCTGGGAAATGGATCGAAAAAGACTCATCAAGCGGATTTTGGATAATATTACCTTAGTAAGTATTTTTCGAGCCTTTTTATGATTAAAAGAGCTTCATACCTTACGATTAAAAGAAGACTCGAAAAATACTCATGAAAATGCTCAAAATGTGATTTATTGAATTATGACTCGAAAAAGATCGCAAAATGATTCGAAAATTAGCTGAAACTGATCGGAAAAACGGGTTAAAAGCGACTCTTTAAAAAGAGTCTCGGTAAGGGTATCTTTTTCTTCCGACAAAAGTAAAATTTATGATTAGAAATCGAGCGCATTTATGACTATTTTGAACAGACCGAGGACTCGAAAACGACTCGAATGTGATGAACAATTTCATAAAATGTTTGCTGGGTTAAAACCAAACTTAACCCAATGAAGTATGCAATGGAAAATGCAAATTATTTCATCATAAAAGTTCCCAACAGGCTCAAACAATACTGCTATATTCGTTTCAAGAAACAATTGAGAATTGCTTAAGAAAACCATTTTGAACCTTTTTTATGCATTCGTAATTTGTTTCATAAATGAATTGGGGGTTGATTTTAGAATTAATAAGACTTAAACGAAGAAAACTTTGTACTTATTTAAAGTTAGCAAGTTCCGGTTTTAAATGTAAATAAGGAGTCTCACATATAGTAGTTGTAACCAACTATGTAGAATTATGAATTTAAATATTATAAAAAAGTTAAAAGCGTGCTAAATATATTCCGCAGCGATCCAAGATCAAGTTTTCAGAGTGGAAATAAGAACTAAGACTGTTCTTGAAATAAGAATTATATAATTGAATTAAGTGCATCCTCACAAACTTAATGTTAGATCGTTTGGAGAAGTAAGGACGGTTCGTCTATTGCTGATGAACAAAAATATATATACTTAAAGCCCTGATTTAGCTATCACTTAACTAATTTCCGACTGATTTCCTCTCTGACCAACTGCATATTTGCATTTAACCTCACAACTCACAGCCATTAAGGGGACTCCCTCCCCACATACTAAGGAAAGTGCTTCCCCCTCCCTCTCCATCCCCTCGGAAAATGCACTTGTAAATTTATAAATACTGGAATCAATGATGTTTGATAGTTTATGGAGCTGCATGTCTGGCAGGGTTTAATCATGCATAGAGTGAGAGAGTGAACGAGAGAGCGCATTAGTCCTGCCAATCGATAGGCCTAAGCGTAGTATCTATTCTATGGTGGAGTCTCTCGTGTTTGCCTGTCGCACTTGTCGAATTGTCAACGTATTGCAGCAGGGAAGGGTCGGTGGCAGGGGGAAAAGTTCGTAAGTAACGTCGAAAAAAATCAAATACCCGCTATCAACGTCGTCATCATTGTCAATGAATTGAGTGACTGACTCTGGCAGGGCAGACCGGGCACGGGGAGGGGGGAGCCACGAATGAATTGTCGAAATACACGGCATGCCAGGTAGGTAGGTACTTCATCATCTAATATGCATATATATATTGTACGATATGTGAGTTAAGCATCAAGTAAATGCGAACGGTCGAAATTGCTTTCCCCCAACCACCACTCCACCTGCCTGGCCTCTTCCACACACCCCTCACACTCTCGCGGTAGGGCTGCTGTCCTGTCCAGCCCTGTAGGGTCTGGAGGGGGGCTGGTAATTGAGTTTATGCCTTCTTCTGATTCTGTCTGATAGGCTGGTCGCTCGGACTAAATGGTGGCTGGCTGGTTGGTTGGCTGGCTGGCTGGTTGGTTAGTTGGTTGGTTGGTGCCGTATCAGGGTGTGCCTGGCACGCAAGCCAACTCACACACACACACACAGCGCTTCATTTTTGACATGGCGGCAAGCAAAGACCCAGGAGGCCCCTGACTGGGCAACTACTTCTGGCGGTTTGTTTCGAGTTGATTTTTCTTTTTACTAGCATTCGCCTGTATATTTTGCATTTTATATATATCCTTGCATATATATATATATATATAGAAATACGTATATTGCCTTGCTTTAGTCCTTTAGTCAGTTCATAAATTGTTGCGGCTCGTTGGCGTCCAACCAAAAAAAAAAAATGGGAAAAAACTGAAATGTTTGCTGTAAATGTGCAAAAATTTTATGGATTTATGGCAGGCCCCAAGAAGTTTGCCTCATTTTGAGTGAAAAAGTTTTTAATAGCTATGGGTTTTTCTTTTTTTTTTTTGGTTTTGGTAATGGGAAAATATAAGAACTAGCCACGCCCCCTCCACCAAAAGGGTTTAACCTTAACGAACCAAAAATAAGCTTTGCTCAGATCAGTAACTATTCGTACCAAGAAGCAGGCCTACTATGTGGACATTTTCAGAAGCATCTAAGTAATTTGAGAATTGGAAAGAAATAATACCTTTGGTTAGCCAATGATGCTGCAATGGACTTGCCCAAAGAAATTTAAAATCGGACTTTTGATTCGAGGTTTTTGAGTAAAGATCCTAGCATCAGTATCTCTCTTCCCTTTTCCACGTCTTCATCCTCTCCAGAGCACAGTAGAACCAAGGAATGCCGCGGTCACCAAACTTAATAACTTAAACCGAACCACTGCACACTTGGCCAGCAGGCAAAGTCCCACTTTTTGTTTGTGAAATTGGATAAAACGAAATATCAAGAAGATTCCAATTGTATTCGTTCTCAAAAAACATGGAAAAAATCTTTAATTTTGTGGGTTTTTATACATTTGGCAACTTTGCGTTGACAGTGCCCTGGGGTGCCACTACTAATTCACTCGCAACATGGCTAATTATTTTCTTTGAATATTGTACTAAAGCTGTAGGTATGCGCTTTTGCGCGGGTTTGCTTTGGTTTTCATTGAATCGCTTTTAAAAATGTATTCGCATTTGACATCGAGCAAGTTTCATGTTTCAAGTCAGCTGAAAAGTATGCCTTTTATTTTTAAAACATCAGAATTTTGTCCATGAACTCGGAGCAAAGCCAAAGAACAACAAAATTAGTAACAGCTAAACCGAAGAACAACAAGATTAGAAGACAATTGTTGTTCTAAGGCAGACATGCCCAAAAGTAGCATACTGCAAAGCATTCACCAATACTCACAAAGAAAAGCACCAATACATTGTTGTTGGTCAGTTTGCTTGCACGCACAAACGCCAATCAAATAAGAGAAAAAAAACGGTTTTTGTTCTACGCGACGCACACACACGAAATCGTTTGCATGTGTGTCGTTTTGTATGCCTCGCGCCCTGCATGTATACGATCATTAATTTCTTCGGAGCAATTACAAAAACAAAACGTACCCAAAGAGCATAAGGCTGTTTCGCTGTTCTAGGGTCTTCGCTCAAAGCTAAACGTTTGCCATTCCCAAGGTAAGCCATTCAATATGTAGCATACTTTTTTTTTTACTATTTATACAAAAATTTTATTAAATTATATTCTATTATACTCTGTCCCTGCAAACATTTTGTCGTGCTGCTTATCTCTCTTGTCCAAGGGAGAGTTTGGCGATAGTTTGAGGATAGAATTTGGCGATTCACACAAACAAATTACATTAGGTATCGCATTTTTATCATACAAGGGATAAAAAAAGCGATATGTGGTATAGCATTTTTCTCATCCAATCGGGAAATTGGCGATACATCTCTAAGCAGGCCCGAATTTCAGCTGCCCCTTTTATATTAAGAGACAACGGAATAAAAACTTTAGAACTACAAGTGGTGTTATTTTTGCAATATGCCAGAATTAAATTTGTAAGCACTTTTAGACAATCCAATCAATATATGTAGTATTTTTGCCGTGTAGCAACCAACGAGTGCGATAGAGCAACTGGCTGAAACGGCACTCAAATCGTGTTCAGTACGAGGGTCCAGGGTTCGAATCCCAGTGTAAGTCAAAAATTTATATATATTTGTATAATTCGTAGTTTTTCAGAATTCTCTGTTAACGTTAGGAAGATGCGTATTCCTATTTCCAGGACAGAAACGCAATCCTTTACTCCAGGAGGGGAAAAGCTTTTTCTCAGAAGATTGTTTTTTTTATCGCTTAGAAGAAACTTTTTCCTATCTCTCAGAAGTAATGCTTTCCTATCGCCTAGAAGTTATCGCATAGTGCTACATTTCTTCCCGTAGGAAGATAAGAATGCGATATCGCCAGAGTAAAGCGATACCTAATAGTCGAATCTTCCGCGATAGAAAATGTTTGCTGGGGTATCAGAGGTACACAGAGTATATTAAGTTTGTGCAAAAGTGTCAGTCAGTCCGTCTGTGCGTATGAGCAAAGAGATCTCAGAGATGTTAAGAGATAGAGGTTTGAAGTCTATTTTCAATTTCTGCCACGCCACCTCCCGCCCCGCAATTTGGAAAAAAACATCATATCTCCCACAGTTTTATAGATAGAAGGTTTGTTCTTTGTGGACGTATTTAGTAATCAAAATTATACATCAATCCGCCAAAGGAATGGTAAAGATCGGATGAACGATAGTCGAGTTATAAGGAAAACAAACTATTATGGGCAGCACCGGTCGCAACGGTAATGGGCAGCACTTCACAGTTACAAAGTATGTTATAATCGGGCTAGACTGACTTTCTTTCTTGTTTTTATTTTGTTGTTTTAAGCAATGATTATAAAGAGCAGGTTAAATAAATGGAAATAACGGTGAAAGCAGTCAGCTTGACAGAAAATCCTTGAGGGGGTGGGCAGTCAAAAGTTAGTACCATTTTGGGTGAATATTTCATAAACGACTAATCAGATCAAGACTATTTTTTCCCAAAAAACCTATATATACTTATACTTATTTGTACCTCTCTACGAAATTTGGCTTAAATCTACAAGTTATTTTTTTATACCCTTGCAAAGGGTATTGTAAAATTGTCCGGATGTTTGTAACGCATAGAAGGAAGCATCTCCGACCATTTAAAGTATAAATATTCTTGATCAGCACGACGAGCTGAGTTGATTTAGCCCTGTCCGTCTGTACGTCTCATGCTATCTCCTCCGTCAGTTTTAAAGCTATCCTCACCAAAGTTTGCACGAAATCTTTTGGTACAAATACGCTGCACATTTGTCGGAACCGGCCGGATATGATGACTATAGCATATAGCTGCCATAGGAACGATCGGTCGAAAACTAGTCTTAGTGAGAAAAATTTTTTTTAAATGGAAATGCCTCCAAAGTACGTATTTCTTAGTGTACTATCCTTTCCCATGATTTCACTAAGTTTGGTCGAAATCGGATGACTATAGCATATAGCTCCCATAGGAACGATCGGTCGAAAAACTAGTTCGAGTGAAGAAAACTTTTTTGTTTTTAATGAAAACGTCCTTTTTATTGGCATACACTTATTTTATATACTTTGGACACATTTCAACAAAGTTTTATCAAAATAGGATGACTATAGCATATAGCTGCAGTATGAATAATCGGTCGAAAAAGAAGTTCTATTGAGAAAAACTTTTTGTTTTAAATGGGATCGCCTCCAAATTTCGCAATTAACAGTGTATTATGCTTTTCCATGATTTCACCAAGTTTAATCGAAATCAGATATCTTTATAGTATAGATCCCCTAGAAAAGTAATGTCCAAAAAGTAGTCTTAGAAAAACTTTTTTGTTTTCAATGGAAGCTGCAAGGGTATACAAAACTTCGGCCGAGCCGAAGTTAACTTTCCCCTATTTTTTTTAATTAAAAAACCAAAATGTTTAAAATTTTTTCAACATTGATTTGGATTACACAGGGGAGCAGCCATTTTGTTACATCCACTTCGATGAACAAATCTGGTCCTGTTCTGTCCACTGATTTCAAAACTGGTCTCGGTTTTGCTCCATCAGCTTTTGTTTTAAGAATATGGCAAAAAGAGTGTTTTGCACGTTTTTTCGCTTTGAAAAAATTCTGAAGGTCACACTGAGAAAAAAAATCTGGGTTTACGAGTCTTATGCGACAGAACACATATCAATGCAACCCAAAAAAAATCAAGCGAGCAGCATCAGCAAGCCCTAAGGTGCCCAAATTGGCCTTAAAAGAGAGTTATTCCTTAGTTTCTGGCAAATTTTTCAAATTTGATCGTCTGTACAAGCCAGAGCGGTGGTCGAATGATTGTTTCAACCACTTTAGCATTTAGCCCATAGACTCTTCTATTTTTACAAACTTTGTTGCATTTCGCTGAATGGACAAAGCTACAGGCGGTTAGTCCCGAAAAAATGAATTAAAATTTATGACATGCCAATTGTTTGTTTCCTTATACGGCGCAGAAGCATGGACATTAACAACAGTGGATGAGAGAAAAGTCCTTCGGAGGCTTTATGGTCCTGTAAAAGTTGGCGATGAGCTCCGCACCCGTATGAACCACGAACTGTATGAGCTCTATGGAGACACTGATCAAGTCAAGCGCATAAAACAACAGCGGCTTCGCTGGCTTGGACATGTTACTCGTATGGATGAAGAAGCTTCAGTAAAAAAAATTGTACAGGCGGAAGGCGAACGAATTAGGGAAAGGAAGAAGTGTAGGACGACCGAAACTGAAAGATATTGAGGCACTTAAACTGACCAACTGATGCCAGCTTGCACAAGACAGAGGCGAGTGGCGGGCATTAATTGCAGCGGCCGAGACCGTCAAACGGTTGTGATTAAAAGATCGGGCCAAATAAGAAGAAGAAGACAAGGTGTAGGAACTTTAAACTTCTGCTGACGTTCGCTCTGAGATATTCTTCTAGTTTCTTTTCTGAAAAAAGGGAAAAATAGAAAACTCGAAGTTAGTTCTCGATTACTTAAGAACTTTTGTTCTGGAAATCGTTCTCATTCTGGGTTTCATAGACGAGGAGGGTAAAAAGATATGACTGCATGGAGAAAGCGTTCAATGTTTTTAATCGAACAAGAAATTTGGAATCGAAAGTTCATTCTTGGTACAAAAAATTTGCTCTCGGATCAAGAGCTTACATTCTTATAGCACTTCTGACATCAAATATTCTTGATGCAAGCTTGAAATGCCCCATTCTGAACTGAGAGTGAAAATTCGAGAGCCGGGAGCTGGTAGCCGGCTCTGGTCTATAAGCTGCGAG
The DNA here is from genome assembly GCA_018904265.1 of Lordiphosa collinella. Classification (NCBI taxonomy): domain Eukaryota; kingdom Metazoa; phylum Arthropoda; class Insecta; order Diptera; family Drosophilidae; genus Lordiphosa; species Lordiphosa collinella. The sequence continues at coordinate 226,586 of JAEIFV010000440.1, read as the reverse complement.
CCACACCTCGAAAGCCAAGAAGAAGCATACTGCTCTCGCTGACAGATTCAACAGCTTCCAACATTTGTGAAGAAAGATTCGTCTAGCTTTTAGCATAGTTCGTTGGGTACCTTCTGCCTGAATTCTGCTTCAAAACTGACTTCTTTAACCCATTAGAACGCTGTAAGGTTGCCATAATGGAACCCATTCCACTTAGTTTATCAAAACGGACTCCTTTAGATATTCTTTCTTGCTTGGAAATTCTTACACATACACACACACACATGTGTGTGTATGTGCACATGTTTCTAGTCATTACCTAGTTTCCCAAATCCTACACGAAGTAGAAATATCTATTCAACTACAATCATAAAAAACAGAAACTTTTAACACATTTTTCAAGGTTCATTAATTTGGGCTGCTCCCCATTCCCACCCATCCCCTACAAAATTGTCAAAGTTGCAACCCCCGCACCTGTAGTAGCGCCATATGATATAAAGGATGGGTAGGTAGACCGGCAAGGCAGGTTGGTTCGGCTGGAATCAGTGTAAATATTTGAAGCCACAGCTACAAATGTTGCGTGTAAATATCCTATATAAATTTACATATAAAGCCACCCTCCCCTCCCCGCAGTACACAGAACTCAAAGTCGGCAACAATTTATGACATTTGCCCATCACCTGCCCAACCCTGCCTTTCACCTCTCCCTTCGGAGGCCATCAAGCTGTTCATTAAATGTAATGAGCAAGCAGGACCCAAGAAAAACCCAAAACTTTTGGGGAACTTTTCATTAACCATTCACAAATTTACTTTGCGGCTCCGTTTTGGTGGGGTGTGGGGGGGAGGGTAGGAGGCGCATGGTCATGTCCTCGCACGTTCAAGGCAAAAACGGCGCCTGCGCTTTGCCATGGCCCACGCGACTCCTCCCCCTTCCTTCGGTTCGATAGGCAATTGCCCATGAAATTTATACGCTTCATGATAATTATTAATTGCGGGGGTTGGGCAGGGGAGGAAAGGGCAACAGCTCACTGCCTTTCCGGCCTTTCTACACCTTTTACATGCACCAATGCATACGGGGATCAGGTGTTTGACATGCCCAGGTTCAGTCCCATGCTTATGAGCACCAGCAATTACCTGGCTCATGGGTTAAGGGTGAATTCTATTCTTCCGGTCAATTTGAATTGCATATTGAGTGTTTATGGCATGCGGATCATGGTCGATCGAGTTTAGGACATGTGCGTGTAGCAGCGAGGTATTGAAATCATGTTAACCACAAGAGAACGGAGACAAAACGTAACACATTTTTTTCACTATTGGAACGCAGATGAAGATTTTGGGATTAGAAAATATAGAAAAAACTGATCAAACGTCAAAGCGCTGAATCAGTTGGCCTTCACCACCTTCCCCAGCAAATGGCGTAAATAATCTGTAGTTCCTTTGGTTTCCATCACAGTACGGTCTTATGAAGCGCAGGTAAGCCCGTACAGTACGGGCTTATGAAGCGCGGGTAAGCCTGTATCCAGATGTGAATTAATTTGATGTAAAGCTGGATACCTTTTGTATTGTGAAGTCTAATCAATTAAGAGTGATTTAGCGAACGCTTTCTGAAGATTGAATTGGACATCCATGAAACAGCTGTAACGGTATCCAGCGCTTTTTGGTGTATCAAATTGCTTACAGTTGTGAACCAATGCAACTTTCTTGACATCGAGCCAGCTAAACTCATTACTAATTCGGTGGCCGGGTGGCATAGCGGTTAGTGTGCGCGACCGCTGTGCAACAGGTTCGATCCCGCCTGGGAACATCTAATGAACAATTTTTTTCTTTGAATAAACTTTACACCCGGTCACCCCTCTCTGCTGTTGGCGCCACTTTTGTAGTAATTAGCCATGCAAAAAAAAATATTAAGCTAATGTTCGATCACACTCGTGCGTTTACTTGGCTTGGTTGGACTCGTAGCCTTGGTTTGACATACACGAAATGATCGCAAGCACATTGAGTCAAAACGAGTAAGCTCTTAGCTTCGCACAAGAAATAATATGAACAAGCTTTTCAGACCACGAGTCAAAATAAACATTTGGCAAGCAATGGCCAAGCCTTTTCGGCACTCTACTCGGGTTCTACTCGCAACAGAATTTACTCGTACGTACTCTGCTGCTTGACAACGAGCTTCGACAAGCCTCCTATGCAATTGTTGTTGTGTTTTGAAAACTTCAGACAACAACATGCCACAAGAAGGAAAGAGAAAGCGTATGCAAAATACAAATGCAAAAAATTTGCCATTATGCTATCTCTTTTGCTCTCACAAATTGTGCTTTTTTGTGTGCTTGTGACGACTGTGTCGGCAACAAGTACTCTCGGTGACTCGCGGCCGAAGCTAGGACCATCATGGCCAGCCGTGGCCCCTGGGGCCCGAAGTAACACGCCGAATGCTTGCCGAAGTCAATCATCACTGAGTGTCGCGGCTGAAGCGCTGGGTCAACTTGAGTATGAGTACGGGCAATACTCGAGTTTGACAAGCCTTGAGCGCTGAACGATTGTACTCGTGGCAGCTCGTTGCAGTTCTCTGAGCCAAACTAATGCCGAGATCTATGGACAGTAGTTGGAAAGTGAACTTTTTGAGGATAATGAGGATAATTGGATTTTTCAACAATACAACCCCCCGGCTTTTCTTTCATCTAGAAACTTTTCGGTTTTGTAGTGACCAGCGACTAACCCGTGCTTAAGCCCCATTAGGAACCTCTGGGGAAGCCTGTCTGACAGAGTTTTTAAGAATGGTCGCCAGCTTGAGCCACTCAAGTAACTTAAGGACGTTTTGGTTTCAGAGTGGGAACAAGTCAGCAATTTAACTCTTTAAAAATTGGTAGATTTCATGGCTGATCGCCTTAAGAAGGTTATAAGGATAAATGGAAAGCACACTTACTAATAAATAATAAAAAAAAGTGAAAAATTTCTACAAATTTAAATACCATAAGCAAAACAAAGCAGACAAATGCAAAATGCACATTTAACAATTACATCCAGTAGTCAACTACATCTGCAAAAAACTAGTGGCAGCACTTTTTTCAATGCGACCAGCCTCAGTGAACTGTACCTTCTAATCAAGAGCTCAGGACAGATGAGGTTGAAGAGGACGAACAAACAAGAAAGGGCTGGGTAGCGGGCGTTTTATATACTATAAATAAGACGTATCTGAAAACTAGAAGATTAATAAAAGAACATATCGAAAAAACAAAAACATCAAAGTAAAGTAAGGGATAAAAAAATGTGATTAGCTCCGGGTTAGGTCATAGACAAAACTAATGGAAAAGAAGACTATGGATAAGGCAAAAGAGAGGTGAAAAAAAACCCAGAAAAGAATAAAGAAGTAGAGAACAAAATTAGGAACGCGCGAATAGAGGAAATAGAGTGTAGAAAAAGATAGGAGCTAAAGTGGAACAGATATGAAAAAATATAGGTTGGGGAGTTATCAAAAACAGCCGCCACTAGACAAGCTATCTCACCACCCAAAAACTGCTAAAAACTGTTAAGAAAACGGAGAATAAGTGTACCAAAGAAGAAAGTAAAGAGAGTCTAAAGGAGAAACGACAGAGGACAATTAACAAATAATTTCACTAATAACATAAAAATAAAAGTAAGCCAAATGGACCAAGACGATAAACACAATATAATAGTATAAAAAAGGGTAGAGAGGAAAAAATGTATCAAAAAAAAAAAAAAAAAAAAAAAAAGCAAGAGGTCTCTCACTGAGCGGAATACTTTTTCTCGCGCCTCATGTGTTTTCTGTTATGTGTTTTCGGTTTTCGGTGAAGAACAACCTCCGACATCTTAACTGTTTTGAGCGAGCGCTCACTAAACAACTGTCTGCAAGTGAGCAGAACACAATAAGTGTCTGCGAAAAGTTGTTTTTTGCTTTGTTTTTGTTTTGTGCATTTGGTAGGCTGCTTGCATTTGTGACGCTCGTTATACAAACCCTCTAATACGGCTGGGATCAGTCACAATATTTTCGTCAACCCAGCGTTTCTCTTTGTACGGTGATGCGTCGTGACGACAACAATAGAGGCTAATGTCGCTTCTCTGCATGGCATTTCGTCTAACGAGCGTCGCTCATGTCGGTTTCTGCATGGCATTGCGTCGACCTAGCGTGCCTGGAAAGCCTTTAACGTATTGAGCGGACATCGCCTTGCAAAATACATCAGTCAAACACATTGTGATGGGTATAAAGGTGGGTCGACGACAGTCACAAAATCGTCGACGGAACGTTGATACAGCGTTGGTCGGCCGTACTAGAGGGAAGATACACATGAGCGCAACACACAGTCACGCATACATACGCAAATAACACAGTTTGGAAGTTTGCTCTCAGCAAAAGTGTCAGTGAAAGACAGTAGAGAAACAGGAACGAAAAAAGCCTTTGCTCTAAGAGCAACAGAATTGAGCAAAAACAGTACTAAAAAGGTCTTTCGCTCCCTGTTTTCGTTGTGTCCGTAACCAAACTGTTGAGAGTTTTCTGCGAGCTCTGCTTATATCATATGATTTTTTTTTTGGAACGCATAGAAGAAATCATCTCCGACCACATAATGTATATATATTCTTGATCAGCATGAAGCGCCGAGTCGATTGAGCTTTGTCCATCAGTCTGTCTGTTTCTACGCGAACTTCTCCCTCAGTTTTGAAGCTATTAAGTTTAAATTTAGCATAGTCATCTTTCAGCTGCACAAATATGTCGCAACCGCGCGGATCGGATGGTAACTTCTTGTAGCTGCTATAGAAATTTTCTGTTTCAAGTGTATGAAGACTTCGACACAGACCAAGTTAGCTTTGCTTTCTCGTTTTACGTTTTATTCTTTAAATCATATATGCAAAAATACTTCTATTCCTGTGCTAGATCGAATAGATCTTTCTTATTCAGGGCAAGTCTTTTAGTGAGACCGTAGTAACATTGGATTGCATGAGTAATTTTACTTGAAAGTTACCGACTTATGTTGGTGTCGTTGTTCTTAGATATTCCCCATTGTAATAGATTGTCCCAGACGCATAGACTGTCCCCGTTTATTGCTGACTGATTTGACCTAAGTGGTTTTAGTTTTAATCCCATGCTAAGTCTCAAGATTCATTAGCAGCAGCACGTACCATATATAGGATAATCGCAATCGCTGTTATCGCACTAAATCGCACAAAAGAACTTGGGCAAAACTACATAGCATACTTTTCGGTAGCATGTAAAGATAAATTGAATTTGTAGAAATTGGTTTGATTTGTTAACAAAAAACGAATATTCTAATTATTTCGTTACGGAACCATTTTGACAGGATGGAAATACCCCTGGATCTTATCATGTCTCATTTTCATTTTTCTGTGTGTGGGAGGAAGGTTAGAGAATCTTGATATACTGCAAGTAAGTATAAACAACTTGTTGAGCAATAGCAAAAACAAACAAAAAATTGTTGAATTTCAAACAACAACTACAACAAAATATACACACGTTTTTGCGCTCATGTGTGAAAGGGAAGACGGAAAACAACAACAACAACAACAGCAGCAACGGCAACAACAATAGCAAAATTTTCAGGTCATAAATTATGTGAGCTGCAAACTTTGGCACCTCTCCATTTCTTGTTGTTTGTTTGGTTAACAACCAAGAACAACGCCAACAATTGGAACTGAAATGGCCAACGAAAATGCTTGAGATTTGGTTTAATTGCATCCGGTTGCAAAATGGCGCCCAAAAAGCACCCCTCGTTCCTGGGTTGGGTGTAGGTGGGAGTGGGGGTGCGAGGGGTGAGTTACATTTTTTGGAGTACTTACGATATCCATTGGTATATGCCCGACACCGTCAGTTCACCCTTATCCTCGAGGGCGTATTCGATGAGTTCCGTGTATGTAAACGGTGGTTTCTTTGGCCTGCTTGTTTTGCGGTGGTGGTTGGGGTTGGGGCATGGGGGAGTGGTCGACATCGATTGGAGGCACATAAAATAGAAAAGAGAATGAATAATGTAAATATTAAAAGAAAACTCGGAGAATGGTGTAAAGCAAATGCTGATTGGCAAGGAGTAATGTATGGGTGGGTGGTGCAGGTGGTTGAGGGGCAAAATTTGCATTAATTTAATGAAAAATTGTGGTTCAATTAGTATGGTTGATTCAATTTTGTTGAGTTTACAAATTAAGTTTAGTCTTTGTTGGCGAAAACATTTCAAATTTAAGTATATTTTGAGTGGCTAAAGTGGGTCAAGTGGTTACAGGCGGGAATTCTCTTCGAGTTTATACAATCTTTAGAAAAATTTACTACCTAATACGTTAGTTTATATCATATTTAGCTTAAAAAAACTTATTTTTGAAAAGTGGTTGAGAGGGTCGAGTGGTATTTTAAGTAAAAATGTTGTGAGCTTCCATTAGTTAAAATGATTGTGAACACAAAAACTATCAAATTGATTTTAAAATGCTTAGGTTGCGATGGCTGAGAGTGACAAGTCACTCTCCCACTTAGGCCACATGGGCCCATTGCGATACCATATCTTCCTTGTTAAACTCTATGAAACCCTAGGGTGATCTTCGATACTGAACCATTGTGTGGACAGAATAAATTTAAGTAGAGCTGGGATCTCTATGTCGGATGTCTCCGACAGGTTGAGTAGGAGGGGTTAACCAAGAAACCTAGGTCTCTCCCTACTTAAAGCGGGGCAATGACACAAAAGATGCTGTATCGTTTCCTCCTCTTCCTCAAATCTACAGCTTGTCTGCTGCGTGTCTGCCTATAAGACAATGACCCGTTAAGTCCCCTACCAGAAGTGATGTGTTCCCTTCTGTAATGTAAAAGTGTAATATACGTCTAGAGTCAAATGTTGGCCACGTTAGTCTCACTACCGCACAGGTGAAAAGGTGTTTCCACCGGTCCATGGTGACACGTAGTGTTTCGACTTTTTTGTAAAGCTTGAAGGTAGCCATTGGCATCCCTATCGTGCTCTTCTCTGAAAGGAGCTCGGTGTTTGTGGCTTGTCTGGCCAGTGTGTCCTCAGACATGTTTCCATGTATGTTCCGGTGTCCAGGCACCCATATTAGGTGAATACTGAAGTGTCTGCCAATCTCGTTCAGGGATAGGCGGCATTCGGTGAGCGTTTTAGCATTATTTGTGTGGGAGTCAAGTGCCATAAGGGCTGCTTGATTGTCTGAGTATATAAATACGTTTCCTTCCTTTATAGAGAGTGTGCTAAGGTAGATGGCAGTTTGCTGGATGGCCACCAATTCCGCTTGGTACACACTACAGTGATCAGGGAGACGGAACGATAGATTTAAATGTAAGGTGAGAAAACACCCCCACCTACTTTTTCATCGAGCTTAGAACCATCGGTGTAGATATTGATGGCGTTGGTTCTGCTGTGGGGAAAGTTATCCCATATAGACGATACAGGCTTGGGATATACACGTCGTATAATTTGTCGAACGTCGTTTGAGTAACACAATAGTCTGTGTTTAACGGTATACCCGCTTGGTTAGTAAGTATAGTTAAGTGCCCCGAATTACCCACGTGTTCCAGGTGTTGGATTCTCGTAGTCTTAGGGCTGGGCTGTTGTTCTAGCCATCTGCTATGCTACTAGGCCTAGTGGTATGAGATGAAATATGGTGGTAAGCGCTTCCGTGGGTGTTGTTCGGAGCGCGCCGCTCAGGCATATTTCAGCGCTTCTCTGTACTTTTTTAAAATGCTTACCTTCTTTTAAATCTCAATCGAATTTTACTTTCTTGAGATTCTGCTAAAGAGAAATTATTGTTTAATGGTGCATATGACCAAAGTATGCTTAATAGTGGTTCAGGTGTTAAGAAGTGTAAATATTTTTACATTCGAAAAAGAAAATTGAAGGGCAACTACTCATACCTTTTGCCTTGGCTATTTTAGGTATTTCACGGGACACTTTCTATATAAGACATTTGATAGCACAATCTTGCTCCCACCTGAGTCCAGCACCAACTCCTTCCGCACCGAGTTGGCGAATTCTGTGAACCTCAAAAGGAAGATTCAAACCCCGCAGAAAGCATGCTACTGCTATCTTCCTGCAAAGGTATATCCACAGCGGTTAGAAAGCTCAATAAACGCTGGCAAGCGACGCCAAAAAATTTCCGCCTGTACCAAATCCAGCCAGTACAGCATGGAAGCCATTTTTCCCTTACTTAAAAGATGTCCTTGACAGCTCCCTTGAAATAACCCCAATCGCCTTTGCCGTTATAAAAGAGAAAAACAAGAAATTGGTGATACAAGAGCCCCCAGGCATCGACAACATACACCCAGATAACAAAATCAAGAACTTTGTACTTAAATTAAGTACAAACGATGCCAATAGTACGGTAAGTTCGAAAGCTACAAAAATCGTTTTATACCCTTGCAGTGGGTATTATGAAATTGTCCGAATGTTTGTAACGCTTTGAAGGAAGCATCTCCGACCACATAAAGTATATATATTCTTAATCAGCAGGACGAGCTGAGTTGATTTAGCCATGTCCGTCCGTCTGTCTGTTTCTATGCTATCTGCTCCATCAGTTTGAAAGCTATCTTCACCAAACTTTGCATGAAGTCTTTTGGTACACATCCAACATTTGTTGGAACCGGCCGGATCGGATGGCTATAGCATATAGCTGTCATAGGAACGATCGGTTGAAATCTAGTTTTAGTGAAAAAAACTTTTTTGTCGTCTATGGAATAGGCTACAAATTTTGTATTTCTTAGTTTACTATGCTTTTCCATGATTCCACCAAATTTGGTCGAAGTCGGTCATCTATATAGTATAGCTGTCATAGAAAAGTAGAGTCTGAAAAGTAGTCTTAGTTAGAAAAACTTTATTGTTTTCAATGGAAATGTCCTCAAAACTAGCATGTCTGTGTTTTATATGCTCACACACAATTCTACAAATTTTGGTCAAAATTGGAGGACTATAGCATATAGCTCCTATAGGAACGATCGGTCGAAAAACTAGTTCTTGTGAGAAAAACTTTTTTGTTTTCAATAGAAACGTCCCTTTCGTTAGCATATATTTATTTTATATACTTTTACACAACTCTACAAAGTTTTGTCAAAATCGGATGACTATAGCATATAGCTGCAGTATGAATGATCGGTCGCAAAAGAAGTTCTAGTGTGAAAAACTTTTTTGTTTTAAATGGAATCGCCTTCAAAAATGTACACTTTAGTTAGTAGTAGTAGTAGTTTATTTTGGTTTTAAAACGTTTTTGGCATGGTTCCTTGAAACCGTTTACAAGTTTGTGTATAACACAAATTTATTTTATAATTAATTCGACTGATCGACCGTCAAGACAAGGTACCTAATCCGAAATAAGGTCTCGCCGATACCGTAAGGCGTGAGTAAGGTAGTTGGATAGCATCCGCCAGTTTCTCCCATTCATCCACTCCAGTGTTTTTGCCTCAGACAGTACTGAGCTCTGAAGATGTAAAGCCCGTATCTCGCGTAGTATAGGGCAGATTGCGATGAAGTGTTCGACGTCTTCTCTTACTCGTAGGTTACATAGGCTGCATATTGTGTTTGTAGAACTAGTATAAGGGGTATAATTTAATGATGTCATTTCGCAGCGGGCTCGGAAAATCATGCTGATAGTAGCAGTGTCGTACTTGTCGTGGAAATAGTTTGCGTCCCCTAAAACAGGGTTTACTTTTCGGTATAGTTTAGCTCCCATAGAAAAGAAAGGTCCGAAAAGTAGTCTTATTTAGAAAAACTGCAAGGGTATACAAAACTTCGGCCGAGCCAAAGTTAACTTCCCCTATTTTTATACTCTGTCCCAGAGGTACACAGAGTATAATAAGTTTGTGCAAACATGTCCGTCGGTCCGATTGTCCGTATGAGCAAACAGATCTCAGAGATGGTAAGAGATAGAGGTTCGACATGTATGGGAGAAAAACTTCTGATACCTGCAGGCAGATCAAATTTATTTTCAATTTTGGCCACGCCCCGTCCCGCCCCCGTAATATCGAAAAAATCTCCCACAGTTTTATAGATAGTAGGTTCGTTTTTTCTGGACATATTTAGTAATCGGAATTCTTTATCTATCCGCCAAAGGAACTGTAAAGATCGGGTGAACGATAGTCGAGTTATAAAGAAAACAAACAATTATGGGCGGCTCCGGTCGCAACGGTGATGGCCAGCTCTTCACCGGTACAGAGTATGTTATAGTCGTGCTTGACCGACTTTCTTACTTGTTTTATCAACAATTTTTTTTCAATCTCGAAATTCTACTTCTGGGTTTTTTTAGTTGCATCTCCAACTGTTTAAAAATCTCTTTGATCATACTTTAAGGGGCGATTTCTCATCTCTTAAGCTCTACTTACACGACCTGATCGCTCAGCTAAGTTTTCGTCAGACCTGAGTGTTAAAAAAACTCAGCTGAGCAACTCAGTTCAGCATTTACAGATGCCTAAGAAGCTCAGTTGAGTCAGTTACAGATTCATTGGCTCATGGAAATCATCTAGCACACTTCAATCAGGCGCTCAGCTAAGAGGTCAGGTCAATTAGAACCGGTTCTATTTCACCTGATCTCTCAGAACCGGTTCAACTTCACCTGATTTCTCAGCTGAGAACGTCAGGCGAAGGTCTTCTCATTGGCTAAACCATTGTCCCATCGTCCTGGAAAAAAGCCAAAATAATCCTCACTCACAATAGCGGAAAATCAAACTCCGGTCTTAATTTGTACCGGCCATTTAGCCTTCTAGCCACCCCAGGAAAGATCTTTGAGCATTGAATCCTTTAGAGTACGACCTCCAGTTCGCCTTCCGACTGAGCAATGAAACTCTTAAACAACTAGCTCATCAAATGGCACGACGGGAAAGAGTATGTGGTGGCAGCATATTTTGACATCCAGCACACCTTCGAAGGTCTGCTCTCGAAGATCAAGGAGCTTCTGCCGTCCTAACTGTACCTTCCAGTCAAGAGTCTCCTGAGGGAAAGAACCTTTGTGTTGGCACAGAATGAAGCTACATAGAACAAAAATCAGAGATATCCGAACTAAGATCTATCCCAAACGAAGTCAGAGGTCGGTCAATGCCGAATTATCTCGAACCGAATACGAAAGAACTGACTTGAGTACGGATCTTTCAATCCTGGAATTCTTGTCTTGATCACGATTTTAGCTCGGAAGATTTTGATTTTAGCTCAATAAAGGCTTATTTGAACTTCTTTGATTTCAGCTTGATCCCTTAGTAGGATTAAATCAAAAAGGCACGATATTGATTAATGCTCGACAATCGTACTTCATTTGGAATTGAAATCGTCTTAATCTATGGAACTACATTCAATCCGAAAAGAATTGCTTCTAAAATGACCGAGATTGACTTGAGCTCTATATTCTAAATTGATGTTACCCCAAAATAAGCTTTCCACAGGAAGTCCATGTGACTTTTTTAGTGACTTTCAACAAATATCAAACTACCAAGTTCTAGTCTACTCGGGGTCATTTGTTTTTGTACACCCCTGGTTCTGTCTATAACGGACTTTGCCCATAGACTGCAAAACAACAGATTTCTCCTTATGTCATTGCCATTGCTTCGACTGTTTGGGAATTTCAAGGCAGCATGAGTGCAAAAATCGACACAAAAAGTCAAAAGCTAAGTTGACAGACCCAGTCGGACTTGACTGCATGCCAGAAGCACACCTCGTATACAACTTTTGAAACTAAGCAGTAGTTGCAAAAACCTGCAATCGTCCATTCGCTTTTGTACAGGGGCGAAACGCAGCAGGAACTGTTCTATTAGAGGGGACGTTTGCATGGGTTGTTGTTGTCGGTTCAACTTCGTAAAAACGCTCGGCTCTCTCTGCTCCATGCTGCATGCGTGCCATTAAAAGGGACGGTTGCATGTTGTGCACACTTCTACGCTTCTAACCTACCGCAAAAGAGAACGTGCATCAGTTTTCATCCAGATTATTTGCAGTCTACCATACTGCAAAATTTGGTAGTGCATTCTTCCTTGTAAAAAGAAGTGTGCCAGAAGGCATTCTTTTGGGAACCACGTTCCGAGACATCCGACTGGGTCTGTTTGGGGAGGCCTTGCGTGTGTGTGCGTATCAACTTAGCCTCACTGTATTAGTGAGAGATTTTCTTACTCTCGGTTTCTTTCCGCTCTTTCGCTTTGACATTGGAATTTCTTACTTACTTTAAGCTCGAACCAGATATGGAGGTATGGTCTGCAGATCTTTGGCATAGCGATGAAGACTCTTTTGAGCAAAATTAGAGTGGATCAGTCCACAATCAGAAGAAGTATTACCAGAGCCTCATAACATGAAACATCAAAAATAACCTTCTTGTTCCTAAAGTAGATGTCATCAACAAACAGGTCGCGAGATACCTTGCCAAGTTAGTCTACCAACCAATCAAACTGACGAGTAACTTGCTGCGAAGAAGAAGAAGTTTAAAGACAATCCTACGTAGCGACCCAATCGCATAACAAGAAAGTGAATTAAGCCCGACTGTAATATACTCTCCACCTACGAATATGTATGACTAACTATTACTGATGCAGTAGCAGCAAAAAGCAGCGCTGCGGCTGAGAACTTTTTTTCGCTCATAGCTTGACTAATGTTCATCCGATCTTGACCAAACCTTTGGTGGATCATTAAATAATGCAGATTACTAAAAGAGCCCATAAGGTACAAACCATCCATCAACAAAACTGAGGGAGATATGATGCTTTTTCCGAATTGCAGGGGAGGCAGATGTGTAAGTAGAGAATGAGAGGAGCTCAGCTTTGACCCTTTGGGGCTGTGTCAAGCAATTTTTTAAGTAGATGCGAGTGAGTAATCCACCAAAACTAAGATTTAAGCATATAAAAACTCTACTTACGCCTTGGAGGTGGTATCCTCGACCACAACATGTTCGGCCACTATCATATCATTGCCATCCAGCTCTGAGGTGACCTCCATGACTAGCTCCTCAAATTTACGTCCTGTCTTTGTGGTGGTGTTGGTGTTGGTGTTGGTGGTGTTGCTGGTATTGTTGGTAGCTCCACCTACTCCTCCCGCAGCTGCTGCTCCTGTTGCCTGCTGTACTGTATTGCCAGGGCAGCTTTTGGTTTCAGGATTGGCTGAACTTAAGGAATGATTTGAATTTGTTGTAGAAGCGGGCGAACTAGAGCTACAAGGCGAACCACTGCTGGCAGCGGCGGCTGGCTCCGTCAGAGTTGAACCCGTGGGGCCCTGACCGTGCGGCGAGAGATGCGGAAACTCATCGAATTTGAAATTCAGCAGCCAGGATAGATTTTTGTCTTCGAAATCGGGTTCCGATTCGACTGCGGGTGAAGTGCGTCTCCGACAGGCAGCGATTTGCTGCTGCTGCTGTTGCTGCTTTTGAGGAACAAGAAAATTTGGACCCTGTACCGGCGTCTGTGTTTGGGTTTGCGTGGGCGACGCAGTGGTTTGTGCAGGTGGCGGCAATGTGGCATTCAATTGACCGATCTCCGTCTGCAGTCCCGAATTGTAACGATGATCCAGTTCCAGCAGTTCCCCGCCCGTCTGCCAACCACCAGTCTCCTCCAGCGGTGCACTCAAAGTGGGCAATGTGGTGGGTGTGCCACAATAGGAGGCACTGGGCACCAGAAGACTGCTGTCATAGGCAAATAGATCCTGTATAAACGACGACGAAGTGGACGAGCCGCGCGGTGGTGGTGTATCCAAATGTAACGAGAACCCCAAGTCGCCTGCACCACCAGTTCCGCCGCTGACTACATCGTACTCCAAGTGACGCTTCTTCCAGGGATTTGCCTCCATGGTCTCGTGGTCGTACTCCTGGCCCAAGGGCAGTGGCTGTTCCTGCACTTGAGTCTCGTATTTGCGTTTCAGATAATTATAGTCACAAGATCCTTGCATTGTCCCATTGCTGTTGGGGGCATTATTATGGGTATGGGTATGGGAACCGCTGACCGCACCATTCACGGGCATATTGACAATCATGATATTCCAAAACAAAACAAAAAACAACAACAAAAAAAACACAAACTTCACTCACGTGACACTTAGGCAACAACAACAACGATAACAAAATTTGTTTGTTTTTTTTTTCTTTTCTTTTGGGGAAACAAAGTCTTCCGCGTTCAGTTCCGTCTCGCGCTGCGACTAGCCACGGAATGCCACGAGCTTTGGCCCAAACCGACAGGCGAATTGAAACTAGGTGCTGCGCGCCTGCCCAGGCTCTGGCTCTCTTGCATTACCCTTGCGCACTCACTCAAGCACAAACGTACCCTTCCTCATGGTAGTGAACCAACTCGCACCATTTGGGACTGGGACTTGACGATTCGCTTGGCGCTTGGTTCTGCTTGGTCGCTCTTTGGCCATAATCGAACATGTGCGTTGTCCGTTAGCCAAAAAAAAAAAAAAAAATTGTGTGTCCATTCAAGCGTCTAATCGATGCTAAAAGCACCCTGTATGGTATGGAACATGGAACTCACAGGTGTTTAGCACAATGAAAGGATAACAAGAGTAAGATCGTGTTGACAAGGAGTGAAGTTCCTTTGGTTCTTCTAAAGAGCAAAGCTTCCACTTTCAAACAATCGGGAAAAATCAAGATTTTTTTACTTGAACCAAGTACAAATGATTTTAAATAGAATTGAGGGACATTGTAAAGAGGCTTTTATAGAAATTGTTTGATTTCGTTAATGTTTCAGGGATCCACAAGAATTGTTTCGAGACATTTTTCAAAATATACACCCAAAAACAAGAAGGAAAGTCGGTTAAGCCCGACTATAACATACTCTGTACCTGTGAAGTGCTGCCCATAATTGTTTGTTTTCCTTATAACTCGGTAACTGTTCATCCGATCTTTACTATTCCTTTTGCGGATTGATAAATAATCCTGATTACTAAATATGTCCAGAAGGAACGAACCTTCTATCTATAAATCTGTGGGAGATATGACGTTTTTTCCAATTTGCGGGGGCGGAAGGTGGTGTGGCAAAAATTGAAAATAAACTTGATCTGACTGCAAGTATAAGAAACATACGAGGTGTGTTCAAAAAGTATCGCGAATTTTGAATTTTCGC
This sequence comes from Lordiphosa collinella, assembly GCA_018904265.1. Lineage (NCBI taxonomy): Eukaryota > Metazoa > Arthropoda > Insecta > Diptera > Drosophilidae > Lordiphosa > Lordiphosa collinella. The sequence continues at coordinate 211,585 of JAEIFV010000440.1, read as the reverse complement.
GGGTTACGTATATTCGAATTTCGATTTTTTTGTGGCGTTATGTTGGTACTCATGTCTCTCACTTATGCCGACAAGGCCATTTTTCACTTAATTGTTGACAGTGCTTGCTTGCACGTGTTTTGGATCGTCGATTTTTACCTATTCAAAAAATGGATCAAAGAAGATCAAATTTGTGTGAAAAAAAGTGCCGACAAGCTGCTGTGGCACAAGCATTTTGGAGAAGCAAGTTTATCGGTGGTACAAAATGTTCTCAGAAGGCCGAGAAGATGTGAACGACGAAGAGCGTGCCGGACGCCCGAGCACTTCAACAACAGACGAAAAAATTAATGAAGTGGAGAAAATGGTATTGGCCAATCGTCGAATCACCGTTAGAGAAGTTGCTGAGGACCTAAACATATCGATTGGCTCGTGCCATTCGATTTTTATCAATGATTTGGGCATGAGACGGGTCGCCGCGAAATTCGTACCAAAATTGCTCAATTGCGACCAAAAACAGCATCGCATGAACATTGCTAATGAGATGTTAAACTCTGTCCGCGACGACCCAAATTTGCTCCAGAGGGTCATAACTGGTGACGAATCGTGGGTTTATGGTTATGACGTGGAAACCAAAGCTCAATCATCTCAATGGAAGCTGCCGCACGAACCAAGACCGAAAAAAGCGCGCCAAGTTCGGTCGAATGTGAAAGTTTTGCTGACAGTTTTCTTCGATTGCAGGGGCGTGGTGCATCATGAGTTCTTGCCACAGGGAAGAACGGTCAATAAGGAATATTACCTGCAAGTTATGCGCAATTTGCGCGAAGCAATCCGCCAGAAACGCCCGGATTTGTGGAAGAACAAAAAATTGGCTTTTGCACCACGATAACGCCCCTGCTCACACATCGTTGCTTGTGCGCGACTTTTTGGCCAAAAACAACACACTAATGATGCCGCAGCCACCGTATTCCCCAGATCTGGCCCCCTGTGACTTTTTCTTGTTCCCAAAACTGAAGAGGCCCATGAAAGGACGACGTTACGCTACGCTTGACGAGATAAAGACGGCATCGAAGGAGGAGCTGAACAAGATAAAAAAAATGATTTTTTGAAGTGCTTCGAAGATTGGAAAAACCGTTGGCACAAGTGTATAATATCTCATGGGGATTACTTTGAAGGGGACAAAATAGATATTCATGAATAAATAAATAATTTTTGAAAAAATACAAAATTCGCGATACTTTTTGAACACACCTCGTATAAACACCTATTCTGCGTTATTGCGGCGATAACGATTTCGATAGCAAACTCAGTGAAGTGTAAATGTTGCATTAGTCGCCATTTTTTTGTATTTCAATCCAATAATTTCTGGGTTAACAGAGTAGGCTTTGAACCAATCTCAGTTCAGGCATCAATTGGAGAAATAAAAATAAGTTTAGTCTAGTGTAGTCGTTCAGACTACACAGACGTGTGAATTTATATTTTTTTTTGTAATTATTTTCTTTTTTATTTATTTATTTATTTATTGTGATATGTTCTTATGAGTCTGGAGATCTCTCAATATGCTTATCTCTTATCTACTATTTTGGGCAACAGCCCTGCATGCATGCGTACTCTGCGTGCAAAGCGGTAGACATCCGTGTCTATATTGGCTCCTTGGAAAGCACGTACGTCTAGCACACCCGATGAATGCCTTCCGTCTATCACAACGTGATCATCCTGGTTTTCCGTTTTATTATCAGGGGACCTCCAGGTCGCCATGTGGTTGTCGCGGTGTTTAAATCTTGTGCTACTAACGACCATGTTCCGGCCCGAAGCGAAGTCTATTGAACTCTCTATTATCTGAGGTTTTTTTGTGCAGGCTAAATCGGCCGATAGTCTGGCGAAAAACTTCTCTCCCGGTTTTTGCGTTAAAGTCGCCTAGCATAATCTTGATGTCGTGATCGGGGCAGCGCTCATATAGGTCTTCTAGGCGCTCATAGAATTCGTCTTTCGTCGCGGCGTCCTTGTCTTCTGTTGGTGCGTAAGCACAGATAAGGCTAATATTAAAATATTTTGCCTTAAGTCTGAGTACGGCTGGTCGCTTGTTAACTGGTGGGAAGCTGATGACATAGCGACGCAGTCTTCCGCAGACTGCAAAGCCGCATCCAAACTCGTGCTTTGTAGCATGTCTGCTATAGTAGATCTCCCAGGGGGCGTTAGTTGATGATTTTTTTCTCAACGTTTTTCCTTGTCCAATCCATCGCATTTCCTGGAGTGGGGTAACGTCTGATGAATATTTTTCGAGGACTTTCTGTTTATCAGCACCCTCCCTGTTGGGGGTGCGAACATTCCAGGTGCATTTCCTTAAATCGTGGTCATTAAAACGTTTGCGAGGGTCGTCATCGATGGTGGTCCGTGTCCGAGGCAGTGTTGTTGTTTTTGCAGTTTTCATTGGCGGATGAATTAGACGATAATTGGGTGCCAAGACCGAAGTAACGCCCCCTATTTGTCCAAAGATAGGATCGCCGCTCACGTTAGCCAGCAGCTTTGCGGGTGCATCGCTCTGTTAGCAGGGGTTACCACGGGGAGGTGTAAGTTGACTTGAGACGCAGTAAGCCAGGATCGCGCTGGGTCTACCATGTTAAACCGGTCAGCAACCTTACATCACTACTTACGCCCCCATAACCACAGGAGAGGACAGGTCAGACAGGCGGACTTGGCTATATCGGCTTGGCTGTTGACGCTGATGAAGAATATATATACTTTATGGGTTCGGAAATGGTTCCTTCTCCCTGTTACATATACTTGCACAGCTTCATGATCCCCTTTTCACGATACTTTTTGAACACACCTCGTATGTTCCATACATGTTAAGCCTCTATCTCTTACCATCTCTTAGATCTGTTTGTTTATACGGACAGACTGACAGACGGAAACTTTTGCACAAACTTAATATACTCTGTGTACCTCTGGTACACAGTATACAAAAAATGTGCCAATCAGCACTAAGTATCAACTCTTTGAAGTAGCAGTTAGGTCCATAATGTGCTACGGCGCCCAAGTTTGGGGTATTTTGGAATACGACGAGGTCGAGAGTCTGCTGCGATATTTCGTTAAAAAATTTTTTCGTCTGTCAAGCTTCATGCCCACCAGGATGCTCTATCTTGAAACGGGGTTGTCTAAGCTACATATTAAAACCGCAGACATGCATTTTAAATACGTTAAAAAAGTTTTCAGTATGCCCGACCATAGATTGCCCAACATATTGGCCCGGTTTTTACCATGCGAACGTCAGCAATTGTTTATCTAATGGGGAAAACCTAGCTACCACGCATAGAGTGGAGCTTTCCTTAGATGACCACTCTAGCTGGGGATCCTGGGCGATTCAAACTCTTTGTAAAATGGAAGCAGCTAACAGACAGACTTGCGTTGAGGAATCTCAGAGAAGCGCTGAGCGGCAAATTTACAAAGAGTTTCTCTTTGACCTTGGAGAAAGCAACAATTTCAAAGACACCTTTACAGGGGATCAAATCAGTACCATCTTTAAGGCTAGAGGAGAGATTCTAGATCTAAACTTTGCCCCCTATATGGCTAGCAGCGACATCAAATGCTCAATATGCAATCTCGGGGAGAAATAGGGAATATTTGGCACTTCATCGGAGTCTGTCCCATTTTGAGGGAACACCGTTTGCTTCATTTTGGCACGAGACACAATTTTCCAAGTGACAAAAACTGGTAGGCACTTTATAATTTTATTAGCCAGGCTTCAAGGTACCGAATACCGAAATGATCGAAGGACAGTTTTGAAAAACGGCAACACGGCTTTTTGAGTTCTTAGCTACGCAGTTGAATAATCTGGTATCTGGGGAAGCCAGGTGTATTAGACAGCTTAGTGAGGGATTTAGATATCAGAAGATCCTGCGTACGCCACTGATACTTGTACAAAAACACAAAAACGAGGCCCTACAAATCTGGGCAAAATCTTCATAAAATATACTGAAGTTGCCTCAGGGTAGACAAATGGTTTTTTAAAAGTTCCGAGCAAAGCAAAAGCGGCCCAAAATGAAAACCACTTACCCTCACCTTAAATGAACCAACCCAATATTTCGTGCAATTTGCATTTATTATACAGATTTGCATGCATGAGAGGAACTACAAAAATGCAAAATCGTAGAAATATATGCTGCTTTACAACTCTGCGTTACTAGGGTTCTGGTGCAGTCTCAATATTCCCGATGGCCTCGTTGCTTGAGCCAGCTGGGTCCGAAATGGTGTCATCACTATTATTATCACGTTTTTTGGTTACCTTCACCAACAGTACCAAATTTTCCAGATAATTCAGGCAATCCATGCATATGGTTTTGGGTAATGGATCGGTTTCTGATATGGTTATCGGCAAATAGGTATTGATTTTCTCAACTAAATTCAAACGTTGACCATGATCTCCATAAATGTGAATCACGTTGCGATGCATTTCCGAGCAAAGGCGGCAAATGTAGCCCGCAATGCAAGCATTTTGAATACTACCCATGTTGAGCTATAGAGAAGACTGGAAGGGATTATTTGAATTGAGGGAGAGCGGAGAGCTACTTGCAGAAATACTTACTACTCAAGATTATGAAGCGTTATTAAATAAACTTGACTTCAGCTATATTCAATTATAAATTATGTATTTGGTATGACTTTATTTTCAAGACCTGCTTGCCAGAAAAGAAAATAGGTATGTATATTTGAAAAGGTTTGTTAAAGTTACAGTGTTGTGTCAGGAGTCCGTAATTTTTACAATTTTTTGATTTGGTTCATAGAAATCAAAGCGTTTTTATAACAAGACAGAAAGTCGGTCAAGCCCGACTATAACATACTCTGTACCTGTGAACTGCTGCCCATCACCGTTGCGACCGGTGCTGCCCATAATTGTTTGTTTTCCCTATAACTCGGAGACGCTTCCTTCTGGCTGTTACATACTTTTGCACAAACTTATTATACTCTATGTACCTTTGGTACAGAGTATAAAAACTTGCATTATTGTAAATTTGCAATTTCAGTCTCTTGGTTTCAAAATACTAATAGAAAGTGTCACTTCTTTAGACCAGCATTAACTAACTGCGCAGTAGATTTTTTGTGGCCGTATTTGGTTGTTGGCAGTCGAGTACTTTATTGCTTAATGCTTTTAGACAGAGAAACGGTCTGACCGTTGCCCATCGCTGCCTTAGACCTTATGGAATGTCACTAATCATATTTCAAAATATAGTTTTGAGTTATTCACTTTGTATGGCAGCTACATCCAAAACTTTACCGGTCTTAACGAAACTCGTCCAAAATGTTGGGCTTCACATCAAAATAGCGCGTCCCAAAAACTGTCCAAATCGGACTAATTTTAGTAGTACCCCCAATGGAACTCTCTTGTGGGAAATTATACTAAAACGCCCACCACTCCCTTCCTTGGGTTGCACATCGATCTCCTGATCAGAAAAATATTACCAGATTTGAAATTAGAGCACCGATTTATTTTTATTTAGATTTTAGATTTATTTATATCATTGCTGCAAATCAAAAAACTTTGTTGGAGCTCCGGCTCGCGGGTTCAAACCAAAATTTATCAATGGTTAAGGTTCGGAAATTTGAGGTTCGAGGTTTTTAAGCAAAGGTTTTGGTTCGAACCTTGGTTTAGCCTAGGCTTTACACAATGTTAATAAAAAATAGGTAAGAATGGGGCTAACTTATACTATATACTCGATACTTAGAACTCGATACTCAGTAATCGATAATAGTACTCAATACTAAGTACTCGACAAGATACTAAGTACTCGATACTAAGTACCCTATACTAAGTACTCTATACTCAGTGCTCGATTCTAAGAACTTTATACTAAGTAATCGATACTAAGTACTCTATACTCAGTACTCGATTAGGCAGTATTCGATTCTTAGTGCTTGAGACTAAGTACTCGATACCAATACTTAGTACTCAATACTAAGTAGGGCTCGATACTAATACTCGATACTTTGAATTTGGTACTCAGCAACCGATGCTAAGTACTCAATACTAAGTACTCGATACCAACTACTCGATACTCTGTATTTGATACCGAGAGTACTCGACTCTAAGTACTCGATACACTATACTCAGTACTCAATTCATAGTACTCAATACTTAGTACTCCCACTCCCCCTGCACGACCACCTTAAAGACCTAAACAGCAACACCAGCGTGACGCGTGACGCTTTTTTTTATGGCTTGACAGCCCCAAAGGGCGAAAGCAGAGCTCCTCTCAATCGGACGCGATTTGTAGATCACATGAGAATATTCAAAATATAGTTTACTGTTAAGTTCAATTTTATTTCGAAATCTGAAAATATTACCAATGTAATGTTAAACTCTTGTTTTTGTGAATCATTTAAAAGCTTTGAAAACGGAGATCTTAAAAACGCAGAGGCTATTGGCGACTTATAAGTAATTCTGAACGTTTAACACGATTTTTGACTCAGTCGATTTTAAGTCTCAGTTGCCCAAAACCGACCAGATATCAGATATCAGGTCACAATAGTTCATTCATCATGATCTTCATTTCATTTTTTTCGAACCGAACCGTAAAGTAGGTTCCGAACAGGTTCAGGTTCACCTTTTATTATTAAAGAGGTTCGGTTCATGGTTCGGTTCACAGTAAATCAATAGTCGAAATTCTGGGCTCGAACCGGTTCGGTTCAAAACCGAAAACACATCCCCAAGGCTTGTCACGTTGACACAGCCCCAAAGGGCCAAAGCCGAGCTTCTCTCAACGTTGACACAGCCCCAAAGGGCCAAAGCCGAGCTTCTCTCAATCTCTTGGCTTGTGCGCTTCTAATTTTCTAATTTTCGCACAAGAGAAAGGGACCTACAGTTTAACGCCGAATCCGAACGGCAGCTTGAGAGGCAGCTTTTGTGTAATTTGACCCACCATAACCATCCATAAGGCAGCTTCATTGAATAATGAATTCAATATCCTTTTTTGGCATATCCTTTTCATGGCTGCAAGCCCAACCAATTTTTTGAAACTCCGGTTCTAGGGTTTGAACAAAAATGTACCAATGGTTAAGGTTTGGAAATTTGAGGTTCAAGGTTTTTTGAGGATTGTTTTGGTTCGAACCTTGGCTTAGCTCATATTTTACAAAATATTCAGGCCTGTTCCGAATTCGGAACGTTTTTAAAAAGTAAAAATAGGGAAAAGTAATCTTCGGCTCAGGCGAAGTTTTGTATACCCTTGCAGTTTGTTTTTCTAAATAAGACTACTTTTCGGACCTTACTTTTCCATGGGAGCTATACTACATAGAAGTCCGGCTTGGACCAAATTTACTGGAATCATGAAAAAGTAAAACAAACTAACATGGACATTTTTTTAAGGCGATTCCGTTTAAAACAAAAAAGTTTTTCTCACTAGAACTTCTTTTTCGACCGATCATTCATACTGCACCTATATGCTATAGTCATCCGATTTTGACAAAACTTTGTAGAATTGTGTAAAACTATGTAAAATAAATATATGCCAACGTAAGGGACGATTCCATTGAAAACTAAAAAGGTTTTTCTCACAAGAACTAGTTTCTCGACCGATCGTTCCTATGGCAGCTATATGCTATAGTCATCCGATTTTTACCAAACTTTGTAGAATCGTGTGGAAGCATATAAAACAAATACATGCCAATTTTAAGGACATTTTCATTGAAAACCAAAAAGTTTTTCTAACTAAGACTTCTTTTTAGACTCTACTTTTCTATGACAGTTATACTATATAGATGTCCGATTTCAACCAAATTTGAATGAATCATGGAAAAGCATTGTTAACTAAGAAATTCGTACTTTGGAGGCGTTTCCATTAAAAAAAAGTTTTTCTCACAAAAACTAGTTTTTGGACCGATCGTTCCTATGACAGCTATATGCTATAGTCATCCGATCCGGCCGGTTCCGACAAATGTGCAGCGTATTTGTACCAAAAGACTTCGAGCAAAGTTTGGTGAGGTTAGCTTTAAAACTGACGGAGAAGATAGCATAGAAACAGACAGACAGACGGACAGGGCTAAATCAACTCAGCTCGTCATGCTGATCAAGAATATATATACTTTATGTGGTCGGAGATGCTTCCTTCTATGCGTTACAAACATCCAGACAATATTATAATACCCTCTGCAAAGATATAAAAACAAACTGTAAGGGTATACCAAACTTCGGACGAGCCGAAGTTAACTTTCCCCTATTTTTATACTCTGTACCAAAGGTACATAGAGTATAATAAGTTCTCAGAGATGGTAAGAGATAGAGGTTTCACTTGTATGGGACTTATGCTTCTTATACTTGCAGGTGATCAAGTTTATTTTTCATTTTTGCCACGCCCCCTCCCGTCCCCGCAAATTGGAAAAAACGTCATATCTCCCACAGTTTTATAGATAGTAGGTTCGTTTCTTCTGGACACATTTAGTAATTAGGATTAATAATTGATCCGCCAAAGGAATGGTAGAGATCGGATGAACTGTAGTCGAGTTATAATGAAAACAGACAATTATGGGCAGCACCGGAAGCAACGGTGATGGTACAGGTACAGAGTATGTTATAGTCGGGCTTGACCGACTTTCTTTCTTGTTTAAAAACAGAACTTGGGTCCTGTTGACATCTGTAAGGTGTCCTCCTACCCAGATTTCTGCTCTATATCCCTGGATTATACGGTTTACTGCATTAAAAAGTTTCCATTTTGCATTTATGTGTACCTCCCTTTTACCCAGGAAGTTATTCCACGTCATGTTAAATATTGTTTTGGCTAAAATACTCCTTCTAAATGAAAAGGTGTGCGTAAATAGTACTCCTAGATATGTAAATTTAGTTGATATTTTTACTGCTTTTGTCTTGTAGATCCATCTTTCAGACGCCGATAGTCGGCCACTTTCCTGAATAGCATAATTGCAGACTTTTTCAAATTCACCTCCATTCCAAATTTGCTGCAATACTCTTCTAACTAGCCGGTTTATCATGATTTTGGAGTACGTAGGTCTCATTGGCCATAATAACAATGTCGTCTGCATACATTAATAAGCGGATATTAAGGTCTCCCACAGACAGTCCGCCTTCTAGCGCATCACGCAAGTCGTCTTGGTAAAGCGCTAAGAGTAGAGGAGATAGTGTGCATCCTTGCTTTACCCCGATTTCAGCCTCAAAGTAATTTGATAAGTCTCCTCCTGTCCATATAGCTGCTTCCGCTTGGTCATAAATTCTTTTGCAGTAAATTCATGAATTTTGATGACAAACCCATGGTATGCAGTTTGTACCAGAGCAGTTTCCTTGGCACCTTATCGAAGGCCGCTTTGAAATCCACAAAGAAGCGTATACTTTTTTCCTTTCCTGCATGTTTTAATGAACAATCCCCGCAAGGTTGTTCACGTTGTCCACCGTAGAGTACACTTTCCTGAATCCTGCTTGAAATTCGTTAATTTTTTTGTGGCAGTCTACCCACTTAGCCAACCTCTGGTTTAGGATGCACACGAAAATTTTAATGTTGCAGTTTAAAAAGAAAAGCAAAGCGCTAGTATCATCCTGTGCTATTTGTAGCACTTCACCCATGGACCTCAAGTCATACAAAACCAGTTTAAGCAAAAGTCCCAGCATGGATCTGTGTGTTATACATAGATTTTACTTTTATTTGTTTCATTTCGCTTCTTACAATTGCAGTTTGCATTTCCATTTCAATTTCATTACATTTTCAATGCGTTGCCTTAAAACTCACTCAGAACATTGTGTGTTTGTGTGTGTGTGTGTGTTAAAAAATGAAAGGATAACAATGTTTTAAAATTAGCTAATCGCTTGACTTAAAATGTGTCCTTGCTGTTTGTTGGTTTTACTTCAATATATACTTTTGTTAAACATTGTGCCTAGTTTTTTTTTTATGTTTTTGTTTTATTTTAATTGAATTTAATTACAAAATGTGTGTTTTCATTATTTCAAATCGAAAGGTACAATTTTCATATATTTTAAAGACTTGGATTTTTGGTTTCTTTCAAGTGCTGCGCTGTATGACAAATGACAAATTAAATTCGTTGCATCAGCAGTTTTCCACGATTCACGTTTACAGGTCGCAGTTCTTGCTTAAACAATTTTCACTAACAATAAACTTAATAGCCTTATTTGAGTTTAAAAACAAAAAACAAAAACTCAATGAGAGCGAGAGAGAGATATAGAGTGGGATAGAGAGAGAGAGAGGATAGAGAGAGATTTGTTATTGTTATGTATTATATTATGTACGTGCGCCTTAAGGGGCTGAGCTTTAACAATTGTCTTCGATTTTTTTCTTGGTAATTGGGTTTTTATCTTCTCATAGATTATATAAACAAATTTAACATTATATGCGTGTTACTTTGACTCTGGTTGTTGTTGTTGGTTTTGTTTTTCGTTTTGTAGCTAGTTTTCAATACTTCGTCATACACTATATATATATATATTTTTTGCTATTATTATTGTTAATATTATAATTATTATTATTATTGTAGATTGCAATTAACATGATTCTTTTTTTTTCATTTCAAATCAATTTCCTTGACATTTTAATTTAATCTTAATTTTTGTTGTAATTGAACTATATAAAATGCAAAATTTACGCTTGTCTTTGCTCTGGCTAGAAAAAATGTGTAATCCACAGAACCGAAATAGAAAATCATAAATCTAACAATTTCTTAGCAGTATTTAAAGGGTTAACACAACTTCAATAAGGGTAAAAACTGAAGAAATAAATAAACTACAGCATAAAATATTTATTGTTTAACTATTTGTTACAGACTTTTTTCTTGCTACATTTAGACGATGACTTTATGGCTGGATGATTTGAACAAATTACAATCCAAAATTAGCTGAAACAGGTATCCCTCTCAGACAGTCAAGCAAATATGAGTGAGAGAAAAAGTAAATGTAAAATACAAACAGATTCTAAAGTTCAGAAACGCAGTTTTCGGTTCTGATTGTATATGGTAAACGGTTGGGTAATCTTTATCAAACTCGGATTTCTGATCAGAGTCGGCTTTCAAAATAAAGGTATTACTTAATAAAACAAACTTTTTAAATACATAAAACAAAATTATCCTGAATGCCAAACTAGATAACAAATTGATTGCCCTTAAGATCGAAGTTAATTACTGCAGTTTAGGCAAAACAAATGTAATGAAAAGTACAATGCAGGGATGCAAACCGGTTCTGAACCAAACTGCTAATTCGAAAATGTTGAACCAAACCTAAAACCACAAAGGAAAACGGTTTGGTTCGGTTCAGTTGGGATTTAGTCGGTTCAGTTTGGGAATTTATATCGAATTGCTACAATATGTCCTTATCGATGCTAAATTTATAAAACATGCGATCCCGTACACCTCCTTCAATTGTCTACCGACCTCTTAATTTGCCTGTCATAAGTCAATATTCCTTTTTATACCCTTGCAGAGGGTATTATAAAATTGTCCGGTTGTTTGTAACGCATAGAAGGAAGCATCTCCGACCACATAAAGTATATATATTCTTGATCAGCATGACGAGCTGAGTTGATTTAGCCTTGTCCGTCTGTCTGTTTCTATGCTATCTCCTGCGTCAGTTTTAAAGCTATCCTCACCAAACTTTGCACGAAGTCTTTCGGTCGAAAAACTAGTTCTAGTGAGAACAACTTTTTTGTCTTTAATGAAAACGTCCCTATCATTGGCATACACTTATTTTATATACTTTTACACAATTCTACAAAGTTTGGTCGTAATCGGATGACTATAGCATATAGCTCCCATAGGAACATCGGTCGAAAAACTAGTTCGAGTGAGGAAAACTTTTTTGTTTTTAATGAAAACGTCCTTTTTATTGGCATTGGCATATTCTTATTTTATATACTCTAACACATTTCTACATAGTTTTATCAAAATCGGATGACTATAGCATATAGCAGCAATATGAATGATTGGTCGAAAAAGAAGTTCTAGTGAGAAAAACTTTTTTGTTTTAAATAAGATCGCCTTCAAATTTTGTAATTCACAGTGTATTATGCTTTTCCATGATTTCACCAAGTTTGGTCGAAATCAGACATCTATATAGTATAGATCCCATAGAAAAGTAAGGTCCAAAAAGTGGTCTTAGTTAGAAAAACTTTTTTGTATTCAATGGAAGCTGCAAGGGTATACAAAACTTCGGCCGAGCCGAAGTTAACTTCACCTATTTTTTTTTATCAAGAACCTGGTAAGCCTTGTTTATAACCGAACCACATCAGATCGTATCAAACGGAGACCGGAGTCCAATTCGTGTTCCTTCCAAAATGCTAAGCCGAACCAAACACTGGAAATAAAAACTCTTCGAATCGTTATAAAGGGTGACCCAAAATTCACGAAAGATTTGAATTGGCCGCCGTGGCAGTGACTGGCAGGCCAAAAAAAAAAAATGGTAGTTAAGAAAGGATGCTGATTTTTCGAGCAAAATCATCCTAAGCGATGAAGCACATTTTCCCCTTGATGGCTTTGTTAATCCGGAGAACCCACATGTGATTGTCGAAAAGCAAATGCATCCACAGCGTGTCATTGTTTGGAGCGGACTTTGGGCTGGAGGCATCATTGGAGCATACTTTTTTGTAAATGGGGCTGGTAAGGCAATGACTGTTACTGGTGCTCGATATCGCAACATGATAACACACTTCTACTTATCTGCCTCAGTTCAATGATATTGATATAGACGATATGTGGTGGTTTCAACAAGAATGTGCTACACGCCATACAGCCCGTGAATCAATTCAATTACTGCATAAGACATTTCCTAATCCGTACTCTCTCGTTTTGGTAATCAGAGTTGGCCCCCTGGATCTTGTAATTTAACACTATTAATTTTCTTTTTATGGAGTTATTTGAAGTCAAAGGTCTATGTCAAGAAGCCCACAACCAACCTTGCAATACTGGAGGAAACTTCGATAAAAAGAGTGCTTATGTCCCAGTAAAGCTGTGGAGGCCATTTGCCCGATGTGTTATTCCATAAATAACCCTATCTAATGTACTTTATGATTCAATAAAAAAATCACAATCTAAATACTAAAAACTGTGTTTTCTATTCAACTCAAATTTTGCGTGAGTTTTGGGACACCCTTTATTTGATCAACTTGTTATAGGAAATCATGAGTTTACAACTCCCGCCCTAGTAGCCCAATTTTCTGTTCCTTTTAAGCTCAGAGTAGGGTGTTTTTTAATCTGATCTCGTACAGCTGGCTCTGCAGTCTGCGGTGGTCCGTGGCTCTGCAGTCTGCGAGCCCAGTCAAAATCCTAATGTAATTTTTTCCTAAATGGATCAATTTTTAGAGACTTTTGTGTTCATGGTTCCCCACCCGACAATCGACCTCAAGAATGGATCCGTTTTCGACATTTTCTAGAAATTTTTTCTTACTAAACTATCGAAAACGTGCTCCGTATTACCTGTCGACACTTTCTCGATAGCAAAAACGGTTCAAAAACGGATCGAAAACAGAATCTTTTCCGTTTGAAACCCGCATCTCTAAGGAAAAACGGATTTCGAATTTAAGAGAAACTATCGTTATTACTGATGTCCGTTTAAAACCCGCAACTCTAACAAAAAGCGGACTTCGATTTTTAGAGAAACTTACGTAATTCTCGTAGGTCCGGAAAAAATACGAGAAATTGTCGGGTGAGTGCTTTTGCTTGCCGCTTTTCCCAGGTGCTTTTGCAGGAGGTTCTTGAAGACGTGAAGGCAAAGACCTTTTTAGTTTTTAAAACTTTTGACTACTTTTTTCTTCTCACTAAAAAACTGTTCAGCCTTAACGCTGTTAAAGGAACGAAGCAAAGGCCTGCTTATTCATAACAAAGTGCGATCTTGTGCAATTTAATGCATTTCCATGGAGTGTCGGGAGTATTAAAAATTAGATATTGTCTGCCTATTTCTTAGGTTGTTGTTATTTGACAAAATATTTTGTTTATATGTATTGGCCTAAACCAGCAAAACTGTTTAACTTGGTTGTGTAAAAACGTTTTCTTGTGAAGAAACACTGCAAAATGGTTTTCCTACAGGAAATGAATGAAAATTGGTATATCAAAAACTTAGAACTTATCGGAAAAAGCGTCGAATGCGTACTTAAAATCTAAACTTTAGAGGCCTTTACATAAAGTTTTTAACAAAATTTCAGACACGATCATTTGGAGGGGGTTCAATCGATCCATTTATGATAGTGTTACCCTTTCTAGTCTCGACAAACTATAGTATACGAAATAAAGTATAAAGTACTAGATCTCCTAGTGATAACCTGAAATTGCTATGCCTACATTCGCGTCGCCATCGTCTAAACTGTATAAAATATCCGTATATATACATACAGTGTATATATTGATATTCGTTTTATACATATGCATGCAACTGCAACTAGTAGTACATGGGATCTATTGGCCTCTGCTTAAACACTAATTTCATAAGATTCTACACACATACTTAGAGTATCTGTATGCATGCATGTTATGATGAGGGAGAGAGAGAGATTATGGCATTATGACAACTGAATATGTAGAATCCGAAATGCAATTTCATTTAGATCAAGAATTCAATTTAAAATCTAGACAGTTTATGTTTGGTTTTTGTTTTGGCTCTAGCCTCACTAGCAACGCTTTACAATTTGGTTTTTTGGGGAAGTCCTTAGGCCTTGAACAATTGCGGAAATTCGTTGGCTATCTCACGCACCAACTGTTGATCGGAGGCACTGCATTCGGTCTCCTCGCAAAAGATACGTGTGAATATTTTCATGAGATCGTGCTTACGATGCTGATGCTCCTGGTAGTTGGTGTTGCGTAGTATACGACGACAAAGCTCCAGATAGCAGGGACGTGTCTGGAAGGTAACATGAGAAAGGGCTTTCTATGTTTGAACAGCAAAACTTACCGCACTGCCCGCATCCAAATCAGACAATTGACGCACCACAATATCAATCAGGACCTTAATGTCATTGGTGTAGAACATGCCAGCCGTATCCGGATGACTGAATATATCAATGAACATGCGTAACACTGTATTCATGTGCTCATGTGGATGCTTTAGGAGACGCGTGGGATCATCTGTAAAGAAAGAGTTGATTATCTGTATATGAAATATGAAACAGAAGGCGACTTACCCTCGCGGTTTAACAGGAGTAGCAGTTTCTCGGTAAACACCTTGGCCGTGGGCAAATTTTGCATGGCCTCAATGATGACATTGAACGTGTGCTCACCAAATTGTTGATTAAAGGACAATATTAAGGCAATAACCATGTCAACTAGCAGCTCGGGATTGTTACCCTCCACAATTTCCAACAGAAAGCTGGCAAAATGCACACCCAGATAGTCTGTGGAGGAGAGGTATGAGAGTAAGTGAAGAAAAATTAGTTAATCTGTTATTTGTTTTAGTTGTGCAGTTGCCAACTCACTGGCTAAGCTTTTGATTTGAGGATTTTGCTGAAATGGCAACACTTTTTTTTGGAGAAAGAGCAACTGAACAACAAAACCATGTCATATGTAGTCAGGGTTAAACCTTATTAAACCAGAGGGGAGTTCTTTCTACTGAACCATTGTGAGGACACCAAAATCTGGAGAGTTTTTTTGCCAAAGGCCCAAGTTGTTGTGACTTTCCAATTGAACACAATTTGTAAGTGTTTATCAATTTTTTCAAATTTCGAGTGCTGCAATAATTAAGACCTAAGTCTGATATTTAAAACTACAGAGTTATCTCAAAGTTATCCGCCATTTCTAAGCTGTTCGAATTGATAAGCACTTCTCCATTTCTTAATTTTGTAAGTTTCATCAAAAATAGATCAATTACTACAAGCTACCACTTCTTGCTTGAGATCTCAACTCTAGTAAATATGGGAATGGTTAACTGTCAAACTGCCAAACTGACGTGAGTTGTTATGCATCCCTCAGGTTACACTGAACTATATGAAGTCTTATTTGCTTGATCAGACTCAGTGTGTCGGTCTTAGCTCGAAGCTTTTAACTCCATTCGAGTACTCTCTGGAGTACTCTTCTAGGTACATTGCAGTTCAATATATTTATTATTGACAATCCACACGCTTTGTCGTACTCTCATGTTAAAATAGATGCTGACTAAACTATGTCTATCGTATAAGGGCCCTGTTTTACCTCTCCTGCTACAAAGCGACTTAAACTGCCTGAAAATTTGTTAATTTTTTGTTTTTACAACCCCTTAAATTTTATAACCCTAAATTTTTTAAAAAAAAATTTATATACTCTTTGGAAGGGAATTTTTAATTGAAGATTTTGGAAAAAATTTTGGGATGCCAACGTATGCATTAGTAATCATATACGAGGTGTGTTGAAAAAGTAATGCGAATTTTGTGTTTTTTTCAAAAATTATTTATTTAATCATGAATATCTATTTTGTCCCCTTCAAAGTAATCCCCATGAGATATTATACACTTGTGCCAACGGTTTTTCCAATGCTTCGAAGCACTTCAAAAATCATTTTTTTTGATCTTGTTCAACTCCTCCTTCGATGCCGTCTTTATCTCGTCAAGCGTAGCGTAACGTCGTCCTTTCATGGGCCTCTTCAGTTTAGGGAACAAGAAAAAGTCACAGGGGGCCAGATCTGGGGAATACGGTGTCCAGCTGGTGCCTTCAAAAATGCAGGTAATATTCCTTATTTGTGGCTTCTACTGTAAGAACTCATGATGCACCACGCCCCTGCAATCGAAGAAAACTGTCAGCAAAACTTTCACATTCGACCGAACTTGGCGCGCTTTTTCGGTCTTGGTTCGTGCGGCAGCTTTCATTGAGATGATTGAACTTTGGTTTCCACGTCATAAAACCAGACGACCAGTTATGACCCCTCTGGAGCAAAATTTGGGTCGTCGCGGACGAGTTTAACATCTCATTAGCAATGTTCATGCGATGCTGTTTTTTGGTCGCAATTGAGCAATTTTGGTACGAATTTCGCGGCGACCCGTCTCATGCCCAAATCATTGATAAAAAATTGAATGGTACGAGCCAATTCGATATGTTTAGGTCCTCAGCAACTTCTCTAACGGTGATTCGACGATTGGCCAATACCATTTTCTCCACTTCATTAATTTTTTCGTCTGTTGTTGAAGTGCTCGGGCGTCCGGCACGCTCTTCGTCGTTCACATCTTCTCGGCATTCTGAGAACATTTTGTACCACCGATAAACGTTGCTTCGGTTGCCATTAAAGCTTTGGGTGTTCTTGGCTTCATCAAGAGATGGTCTAAAGCAGCGATGGGCAAGCCCTTGCTCCCATTGCTCCGGCAACTGGCGCCATACAGACGCATTAAAAATTGCTCCGTCTCCGCATCCATCTAGACAGAATGACAAGCACAACTGCCTAGATACGAAGCGAAAACAACAAATCTCTTGCGTTTTGGGGCATGGCAAATACATATATATGGAGTGGGTGTCTGGTTGGTGGACTCGAGCATCGGCAAAAGGGGTTGTTTATTTGCGTAGTTGTTGTTGGAGTGCTCTCAATGTCAAATGTCGTGTCCATCGCTGAACTAAAGCAGTGGTGCCCGCGCTCTATGCGGATGAAGCGCACGTGTTTTTGTTTTGCGCAAAGACATGCTCGCGCATATAGGACACACGAATTGCAACAACAACTTCGTATGTGGCTCTATTCTCTTTTTCTCCTATGCTCTTGCGTAATTGAAGGCAACAACAATACGTATGCACTGCTGTCTGCAATGCTGATTTTATTTTTGTCGTGTGCGTCGGATAGCCACAAGCGCACACACACAGCAATAAAAAAATTGTAGTTTGTGTTTGGTGGCTGCGCGAGCGTAAGGCCCTGGTCAAAAGAATTTGATGATTTATGTCTCTCTAGTTAGGACAATTCTTGAATACGGGTCTTGTGTCTGGTCTCCGCATTACCAATCATATCAGGACCAACTTGAAACAGTGCAATTTCAGATTTTAGCTCTCCGATGCTTAAACTGGGATCCGAATAGACATCTACCACCATCTGAGCATAGTCCATCCGATTAATTGATCTTAATTCAGCCCCGGTTATGCGTCTTAGAATTTTGGACTGCAGAATTCTTATGCGATTCTGGTGCGACTTTGCTGCTATGCCATACACCTATAGACCATATTTCCATGCATCGAGAATTTCACATTTCCGATTGTTATTAGATATTCTTGCATAGTGTCAATAGCGGCAAATATGCAGGAAAAACTTGTCAGTAACACTGTGTCGTCTGCAAAGGTGGTGATCATAAAGTCATTTCTGTCGATAACTTTTTGATATCGACCTGATGACATATCTCGAGTATAGAAGATATAAGTGTTGGTCTCAGGACGCTTCCTTGAGGGACATCAGGGCTGATTGGCCTTGTGCTTCTCCCTCTTAGATTACCGCAAAGGTAAATCTAGTAAGGAGGTTTTTAATAAGCAGATACAATTGACGTGAGAGCAGCGATTTTATTTTGTACAGCATCAAGGAACGCTGCAACTTTATACTCCTTTGCTTCTAATCCTTCCAGTATGAAGTTTAAAACTCTATTGAGCTGCTCTGGGGTTCCATGACTCCTTCGAAATCCAAACTGAAAGGGTGGAATTGCTTTTTGATATTGTCTGTAAAAGACTGGGCTAGTTTTTTACTTTCCAGGCTTGTGGATCACGATGATCTGAGCTTTTTTCTCAGGCTCTGGAAAATGTCCAATTTTCAGCAGAGACTCATTTGACAGAATCTTTAAGGTTTTGTTATCTAGCAAGTCCTCACAAGAAGCTTTGCAGTTTTTCAGGCCTTTTACAATTTCTGTGACTTTTTGGGGCCGGGTAACAAAAAGTGCAGTCTCAAACGGTGAGCTCAGGCAAGTTGCGACAGCCTGTTCTAAGTAGCCTTGCCACCGGAGGGCCTCGGCCGATGTTCGACCTTCTAGAAGCCCTAAGAAAGGGCCCTTCAAAATATCAAGACAAGCAAGAAAACATCAGTACAGCAGGATATTCCTGCAACCGCTGTCGCAAGACAGTTCAAAGAGAGGCAGATGGACAGAGAGCGTCCAGCCCTCATAAGATACAAACGCGCACGCGAAGAGGACGATAAGTGAATTAGCCACAGAAGCAGCCTGTGGAGCCATCACCGGCCGGTGGAGGCTGCGGAGGTCGAGACTCGGCTGATGTGTACATGGGACTAGCATACCTTGGCTAAATCCAAGGAAGAGGCATACGGAAGAGCTTTCTCCGCCGCAGCAAATTCATCGAAACACCATCAAAAGGGTGGCTCAACTAAACCGCTTTGATTCACCCTTACTTAGAGGGCATACACTTACCCTGATGATTCACTGGCATGGGCTGGCCCAGTGAGAATATAATGGTTAACATTTTCACCAGCTGCTTAAAGCGTTCCAAGTTTGCAAAGTGCGTCTTCATATCCTCCACCTGTTTAAGCCACATAAGCATATGGTTAGTATTTTCCCCGACAGCCTTTTCTCTCCCATCCACACTTACTATTTCCAGCGGCAGCACCGAAGTCAGCAATATGTCCACTATAATGTGATCCAAATGGCAGGCAGCGGTAAAGGTCTTGAGCAGTAGACGCTTAATGGACCAGCGTGTCTCCATTTGATAATATTGCACCAGATTGATAAACATTTGATATTGGTCACAGGACATCTCATAACAGCTGATATTCTCGTCCGCATTATTCTAAGGGTGATGAGGAAAGTACGTTAGTGCAAACTGTGTCCATTTGGTTACTTCACACACTCACCAGTATCTCCACCAGCTCCTCCAGAAACTGTATTATATCCTCCTCGTCCTCGTAAAGCATCCACGTGCGCTGTTCCGTGTCATTTTTACAGTCAGCCAGTTGGGCAAACAAATATTGCAACCTCTTGGAGTCGTGCGTTATGCCCAACAGCTCTTTAGGCGTAGGCACTTTGCCCGTCACATGCACCGCCACCGCCTCCAAATAGGGATTGATGGCTCCGTTGTACAGTTGCTCCAGACTGGTCAAGACCACGCGCAAGGCCTCACAGGATAGATCAAAACTAAGATTAGTATTGCGACGCAGTGCATCCACTATCTGATACACATCCGATGACTCCACTTTCAGCTGACCTCCAGCAGCACCGCCCTCTATCACTCTGGGACTCTCAATGCTGTCCAGTGCCTGACTATTCTCGGCGCTGTCGCCCACATTGCCATTGGGACAGTCACTCGCATTGTCCGACTTGTCCGGCTCCTCGCCGGTGGCCTGAGTTTGACCCATGGAAACTGGGCTGTTGCTTCGCAATGGGGCCGAGGCTGAAATGGAAACGGAGGCTGTGCTCCCGCCATTGGGAGGCTTATTGTGTTGGCTAGTGCTTAGCTGGCTGGTCTCTTTATAGGTGGTGACCACATCCTCACTGGTGGTGGTTGTGGTCGTTGTTGTTTCCGAAGGCTCTGACGTAATGCTATTGTCCTGGGCCACTTCCGCCTTAGTTGCTGCTGCTGCTGTTGACGAGGCGGCGGCGGCAGCGCTGGTCACTAGTGGCGGAGCTGGCAACGGTTGCTGCTGCTGTGGCGTTTGTATGGTGCAAGTGCTGCTCTGTAGCTGCATGTTGACCAAACTGGGCGATTCGGATAGGCATTGAGGCGACTGAGTTGCTGGCGGCAAATTGGAACCCATGGCCGGACTAGACATGCTCTTCTTGCTCATATCAAGGCGTGCGGCAGCCGGCGGACTATGATGGCCAGTGCTGTGTGGTTGTTGCTGCTGCGTGGAGTGCTGGTGGGGATGTGAGTGACGATGGCTGACCTTGTCGCTATAACTATGCGAATACGACAGCGAGGAGTCGCCATCCCGTTCGGAACTTTCCTAAAAGCACAAAGAACATGAGAGTTTGTAATGTGAGTTGGATGGATGGATGGATGGATTACTTACTGCATAGAGACGCTCCATTGTGTGCTTTTTCTCACGCAAACGATCCAGCAGCTCTTCTTTGGACATAATGCCATTGATTTCATGATCTGTACATTTTTCCAGAGACTCAATAGATGAGTTGAGAAAACTGATGAGGAAATCATGCTCCACCTGAAGAGAGAGAAGAATAAGGATGAGATGTGAGACAATTGTCGATTTTCTAAGACTTTATTTAAACCAAAGGATTGACATCAACTCCAAAAAAAACTAAAAGGAACGGAAAGCTTATCCTACGCAATGTTCTACAAAAGAATCGAACTACAAACTAGTCGGAAACCCTTGAGGTCCTGCTTGAAGCCCAGGGATTAAGACCTTCAAGTGAAGCCTTTGCTTGTATGTTTATCTATGTGGCGTGATTCGAAGGTCCCTCGTTTTCAACGATAAAGATTCTAAAAGAAGTTTTTAAAATAAAGAAAGGAGAAAGGAATAAGGAAGGAAGGAGGATGAGAACCAGGAAAAAGAAGTGAAAGGTACGCCTAAATAAGCCAAGAATTTGCTTCAAAAGGAATGCAGAATGTTAAGTCTGTCTTTCAATCCGTATAAATTTAGGGTAATTCATTTTAGCACGCGTAGAGAGCAACTGAGAATAGAACATCAGGGGGTTTAAATTAGAGTAGTTAATCAAACAACTCCGCGTGCCATTTCAAAATCTAATAGGAACTGCGCTTTCCTTAACCTTTTAAGTGGATGTCACTTCGGGGTAGATCCAAGAAGAGGGATAATTTTGCATAAGGCATTCGTGCGTAGCAGATTGGAGTACGCATGCTCCTCCCTTAGTAATCTTTCCAAATCGGCGACGAGCAAGCTTAAAGTCCACTGTAACCACCGTCTTAGAAAGGCAATTGGTCTTATTAAATGCACACCTGTCTCGATCATATACCATACCATATACCAGATTTATTACAACAAAAGAACTGACCAAGTCGTTCGCTCACAACTTGCCTGCGTGTGATACGATTGGGCCAAATTCTAGTATAAATATAGGGAGTTTCAAGACTTTTTTGGGCGCATAAAAGGAGTTAATGGTGGGCCAACAAACAGCAGAAAGATAAAGACAGATTTAGACTTTTTAAAAGGCTCAGCTAGGAATTAAATCTCCAATGATTCTCCTAGCATCATAGTCCTGTTTAAGGAAGAGACAGCTCACCTGGAAAGTAGATGATTTGAAGTGCACTTCACAGATGGATCTGTAACCGCTAGACATACAAGCGCCGCGTATCTGCAGGATAGCTCAGGGCATTCAGCAAGCTTTTTCACAGATAAAATGTTGTCTTCGCTCGTTTCTAAGCTCATTGCCATTGAGAGGGCATTGGACCATGCCATTTCTAAAGATTTACCTCGTGTTGCCATTCTAACTGATAGCCAAAACAGTGTACAACTGATTAACAAGATGCATCAAAGCATTATCCACATGATTAAAAATCACTCGAAGTTGATCGAAGTGGCGTTCCACAATAAACCAGGACACAGGAATATACCTCAAAACGTATTAGTAAATGAAAAAGCTAAAAATGCAATTCAATTCATTGTAGTAAACTGTAGTCTAATGCATGCAATCTGTACAATATATAAAACTAACTATAAAGGAAGACTGGGACAAGGAGTATGCGGATTTTGTTGCAAGAAAACCAATAGGCTTCTGCGATCTATTTCCAACAACAATTAGCAAACCATGGTTCAACATGAAAAACTCCAAGCTGAAATCTAAAGCTAAAAATAGGGGAAAGTTAACTTCGGCTCGGCCGAAGCTTTGTATACCCTTGCAGCTTCCATTGAAGACAAAAAAGTTTTTCTAACTAAGACTACTTTTTGGGCCTTACTTTTCCATGGGATCTATACTATATAGATGTCTGATTTCGACCAAACTTGGTGTAAATCATGGAAAAGCATAATACACTGTTAACTACGAAATTCAAAGGCGATCCCATTTAAAACAAAAAAGTTTTTCTCACTAGAACTACCGATCGTTCCTATGGGAGCTATATGCTGTAGACATTCGATTTCGACCGAACTTTGTAGAATTGTGTAAAAGTATATAAAATAAGAGTATGCCAATGATAAGGACGTTTTCTTTAAAAAGAAAAAAGTTTTTCTCACTAGAACTAGTTTTTCGACCGATCGTTCCTATGGGAGCTATTTGCTATAGTCATCCGATTTCGACCAAACTTTGTAGAATTGTGTAAGAGTATATAAAATAAGTGTATGCCAATGATAAGGACGTTTTCATTAAAAACAAAAAAGTTTTTCTCACTAGAACTAGTTTTTCGACCGATCGTTCCTATGGGAGCTATTTGCTATAGTCATCCGATTTCGACCAAACTTTGTAGAAATGTGCTAAATTATATAAAACAAGTGTAGGCCAATGATAAGGACGTTTTTATTAAAAACAAACAAGTTTTTCTCACTAGAACTAGTTTTTCGACCGATCGTTCCTATGGGAGCTATTTGCTATAGTCATCCGATTTCGACCAAACTTTGTAGAATTGTGTAAGAGTATATAAAAAAGTGTATGCCAATGATAAGGACGTTTTCATTAAAAACAAAATTTTGAAATCCTTCTTATTGATTTTATTAAAACAAAATTTTTGTTTTCGACGATCGTCCAGAGCTATCTAAGTCACGATGACAAACTGAGTTAAAGTATATAAAAAAGGTAGCCAAGAAAGGACGTTTTCATTAAAAACAAAAAAGTTTTCTCACTAGAACTAGTTTTTCGACCGATCGTTCCTATGGGAGCTATTTGCTATAGTCATCCGATTTCGACCAAACTTTGTAGAATTGTGTAAAAGTATATAAAATAAGTGTATGCCAATGATAAGGACGTTTTCATTAAAAACAAAAAGTTTTTCTCACTAGAACTAGTTTTTCGACCGATCGTTCCTATGGGAGCTATTTGCTATAGTCATCCGATTTCGACCAAACTTTGTAGAATTGTGTAAAAGTATATAAAATAAGTGTATGCCAATGATAAGGACGTTTTCATTAAAAACAAAAAAGTTTTTCTCACTAGAACTAGTTTTTCGACCGATCGTTCCTATGGCAGCTATATGCTACAGTCATCCGATTTCGACCAAACTTAGTGAAATCATGGGAAAGGATAGTAAACTAAGAAATACGTTCTTTGGAGGCGTTTCTATTAAAAACAAAAAAGTTTTCCTCACTAAAACTTGTTTTTCGGAATCCTATGACAGCTATATGCTATAGACATCCGATCAGGCCGGTTCCGACAAATGTGCAGCGTATTTCTACTAAAAGACTTCGTGCAAAGGTTGGTGATGATAGCTTTAAAACTGACGGAGGAGATAGCATAAAAAAAGGCGGACAGAAGGACAGACGGACAGGGCTAAATCAACTCAGCTCGTCATGCTGATCAAGAATATATATACTTTATATGGTCAATCCGGACAATTTTATAATACCCTCTGCAAGGGTATAAAAATGTTGAATATCACAAGGTTCTTCAATGTCGTCTTCAGTCGTC
This sequence comes from Lordiphosa collinella, assembly GCA_018904265.1. Lineage (NCBI taxonomy): Eukaryota > Metazoa > Arthropoda > Insecta > Diptera > Drosophilidae > Lordiphosa > Lordiphosa collinella. Next base: position 187,223 of record JAEIFV010000440.1, on the reverse strand, counting down.
TAGACCAGAAGAGGGCCTTAAGTTAACTCACTACAGTTATTTATTGTTAGTCGGTACGAAGTTCGCCGGGCCATCTAGTGTATATATAAAGTAGACCGAAACAGCGGTTCTATTGGCTTCAAAAACCATGCAATAAACCGAAACTGCGGCTCAAAAACTGTGTGAACCACTGAAACGAACCAGTTCTTATATCCGATCATTTGTTGTGGCCTGTAATGTCTTGGTACAATTTGTAAAAATAATTGTACGAACCTATAATGAATAGTAAGCTCAAGTGTCCTAAAGGATTCCAAGCTCAATTTTTACGTTTGAATCTCAACCAGAATTGGTCATCAAAAGAACGATGATCAACGGACGAATAACGATACCAGTGAAAATTTCAAAAGCCCACATTAAGAATGAAATCTCCGAGATGGGCTAAAGCAACTTATTTCGTAATGGCCCATTATGTACCCATCGCTGGTCCAAGAAATGCGACACTTCCACTCTTGCCACTCACCTTAATCTTCATTACGTAATTGGAGGGCACAAAGCCAATGTTGCCTTTCATGCTGACCACTTGCCACCAATTGCGTTGACGAGCCGAGGTTTGGTACAGGATGAAATATTCGCCCTCATCGAAACTAATGGTTTTAGGATAAACCGCTTGGAAATCGTACAGGGCTTTGAGCATCTCGATTCCGATGCTAAGGTCGTCGCTGCCGGGTGCTGCTGCTGCTGCTGGTGATGTTGGAGCTGCGGCTGCTGCAAATACGTTGAGAGTTGATTAAAAACTATCCAATCCATTGACAGTGGGCGTCGGCACACACTCACACTCGCACTTACACACACAAACACACGCACGCACACTCACGTAGCGTTGCGGAAAATGAAAATGCAGGCGCTAAAAAGTTCACTGCCGAGGGCCAACTGCTGACTGAGGACAATTTGGCACTGGTTTACTTAAACACACTCACACACACACACACACACACACAGACAAAAGTGCAACAACAGCGGAATAACGGAACCACATTACAATGTTACAACGGTGCAACGGAACTTTATTTTACAGCGCCCCGGAAAAGGAAAATGCAATTTTCATATTGTTTCTGTTTCTATTTCGGTTTGTGCCTCTGCAACGCCTTGCGCTTTTGATCCTTGCAGCTTACATTGTTTTCCTCGCACACACACACACACACACAGACGAGAGCACGTGCCTGTGAAAGCTTCTGCGCGCTTCGTCGTTGTTGTTACTATTGTTGCTGCTGCTGCTGTAGAAAATTATATGAAAATCTTAACACGGAAAAATCCGTTTCAAAACACAACGCCCCGCTTTTGCCTCGCACACACACAGTCTCTTTCTCTCACTCTCTCCAAGCGCGCGCGCTCCTCCTTTTTCTCACTCTCTCTCTATCTTATGCTCTCGCTGTTGAAATGGAACTGGTTCTTTGGCCTGCCAAAAAGTAGGCAATAGTAAATGTAGAAATATCTGTAGGAATTTTGAAACCAAGATTCCTCAGTAAGGAACGGTATATCTTCGGTTAAAAAGGAGAAAATAAGAAGTACTAAGCGATAATTTTATGGAAACACATTGCAGGTTTGCCTCAAAACATGGTAAACAAGAAAGATAGTCGGTCAAGCCCGACTATAACATACTCTGTACCCGTGAAGTGCTGCCCATCACCGTTGCGACCGGTGCTGCCCATAATTGTTTGTTTTCCTTATAACTCGAATATCGTTCATCCGATCTTATCATTCCTGTGGCGGGCTTGACCGACTTTCTTTTTTTGTTTTTTAAATGCTTTCAATATGCAGTTTGATAACTCTTAATTTTCGATGCAAAACATGGAAAACTTACATGTTCTTTTATTTCGGTATCATGATCTTTATGAACGGATCTTTCGCGATGTAAGACCTAACAATGTTTGGAAAAGGTTTGATTCAGTGAAGAAGCTTTTTGGAATTCATATCCAGACTCGGCATTTAACGACTTTGAGAAGATAACATCGAACATTTATTATCAAGTGCCTAATGGTGCGATATTCATATGTGTAAAGAAGGAAGCAGACAGAATCGAAACACATCTATTGTTTTTCAAAATCTGAATATGGGTTTAACGACCTGTTTTGATTTTAGTCAACATTCACTTTGACGTTTTTCCAAATCTAAGATCCTTCGTACTGAGAGAAATTATATAACATTCCTCCCATCCGAAAAACAAAAACTTTATAGATTACAGAATTCAAAAAAATATGAACGATCTGAATTTGGTGAAGAGTTTTCTATTAATGAAAACCTATTTGAATATGGCTTAACAAGTCTCCACGCCTGGATTAGGTTTTTCGAGTGTGTTTTGCACATTGCATATAGAATTCCAATACAAAAGTGGCAAGCTCGTAGTGCTGACAAGGATGTCGTTGAACAAAATAAAAATATTATTCAGCAGAAGCGAAGAGAAGAAATGCATTTGCTGGTGGATATACCAATTGCTAGACTGGAGTACGAACAACGGAACACTGCAGGAGGTTCCAACAACCAAATTTGGTGCTCGTATCGTAGCTATGATTTAAGTTAGTCACGACATGGCTGTTGCCACAAATAAATTCGAGGCATCGGATCTTACGCATTGGAAACTGCCGAATTGTTTGTGAAAGCATACCCCTGGTTTTATATGCCATCGTCTGTTCACAGAATTTTGATTCATGGAGCAGAAATTCTAAGCCATTTTTGCCTTCCAATTGGTATGATGTCCGAGAAAGCTCTTGAAGCTAGGAACAAGGACTTCGAAACATACGAAAAATAACATAGAAGATATCTTAAATGCTTTTGTTTCTTCGACCCTTTAATAACTTCATTGTCAAATGGGTATCCAATTTCTTCTGCAAAAACGATTATTATGGATAGTGATGTTAAGAGCTTGCTTTTAATAAAGCATCTGGTTATGCCTCTCTCTGATTCGAATAATATTCTATCTTCAGATAATTTTTCATTTAGAAATATGTTTTTGAAGTTAAAAAAATAAAATTAAAATAAAATTTATATTTAAAAAATTTTTTAAGATTAAAAAAATTTTAAAAAACTAAAAACAAAATTTTTTTGTTCTTAAAAAATTCTATGATTTTTCTCTGAACAGTGAAAAAAACCGACCGAAGACATCTATTTTAGTTTAGAAGTTATTAATTAAATGCCGCTAGTGAGACCAAATCGCCCACTGTGCACTGGTTTAAACAGCTCACGCACGTTTCGTGTTTTGTTTCACTGTCAAACGTCTTCAGTTTGGTCTATAATTTAACCATGAATCGTCTTACAAACGAACAACGCTTGCAAATTATTGAATTTTATTATCAAAAGGCGTGCTCTGTTAAGAAAGTTCATCGCTCGCTTCTTCCATTTTATGGTCAGTTTAATCGACCCACTGAAGCGGCTATTCGGGCTATTGTGACTAAATTTCGCACCAAATTTACATTGTTGGACATTAAACCACCTAACACGCTTACGTAGAGTGCGAACTGAAGAAAATATCGCAGCTGTATCGGCCAGTGTTAATGATGACCATCAATTATTGATTCGTCGCCGTTCGCAGCAATTGGGCCTCTGTTACTCAACAACGTGGAAAATTTTGCGGAAGGATTTAGGTGTGAAGCCTTTCAAAATACAGCTGGTGCAAGAATTGAAGCCGAACGACCTACCGCAACGTAGAATTTTTGGTGAATGGGCTCTTGGAAAGTTGGCCGAAGATCCACTTTTTTACCGAAAAAATGTGTTCAGCGACGAAGCTCATTTTTGGCTCAATGGGTACGTAAATAAGCAAAATTGTCGATTTTGGAGTGAATATCAGACAGAAAAAGTCACAGTTTGGTGCGGTTTAAGGGCTGGTGGCATCATTGGACCGTAATTCTTCAAAGATGATGCGAATCGTAACGTAACTATGAATGGTGAGTGCTACCGTGAGATGATATCCAACTTTTTTTTGCCCAAAATGCAAGAGCTTGACTTACATGACATGTGGTTTCAACAAGACGGTGCCACATGCCACACAGCACGCGCAACAATGGACTTATTGAGAGGCGAGTTCGGTGAACATTTTATTTCACGTTCGGGACCGGTCAAGTGGCCGCCTAGATCGTGCGATTTAACGCCTTTAGACTATTTTTTGTGGGGCTATGTTAAAGCTCATGTCTATACAGACAAGCCCGCTTCAATTGACGCATTTATTCGTGAGATACCGGCCGAAATGTTGGAAAGAGTATGCCAAAATTGGACTAAGCGGATGGACCATTTGAGACGCAGTCACGTTCAACATTTGCATGAAATAATCTTCAAACATTAAATTATATGGGCCGTACTATCGATTCAAATAAAGATTTCATGCATTTTTCTGAATTTCATGTGTTTTTTTTTTTGAAAAGCTTTCCTATTGCTCTTAAAAAATCACCCTTTATATTCTCGACTATGGAATTGATTTCTATTCGTTTTCATAAAAATGGAAAAAATCTTAAATTTTGTGGGTTTTTGTTTTATATTTGGCAACTTTGACTTATGAGTGCCCCGAGTGCCACTGACTCACAACATGACTTATTACACTAGGCAACAAGGTCCAGTATCTTGAATGGTTGGTAGTGATTCTAGATGATTTTCGTGTGCTAAACAAGACTGCGTTTTCAGAAATTGTCCATCATGTCGATATTTTTAGTAATTTGAGGTTAAAGTTGCTAAAAGTGCCTATTTTGACCCTTTTTAGGAGCGTTTTTTAGGGAATCCATTCTACTGTTTGGACTCTCTTTGATACCATCGGAAAGTACCACTCCTTAGCTTTGAAATGAACCGTCCCAAACAATTCTGCGATTTTTTTCAATGGAGATATACCTCTTTTAGCACTTGTGTAAGAATCCAAAAATATCCTTGTTATTGCTGGTGCCCCTAAGTATGCAATGGGTGGTAGAGACTCTAATATGTTTTCGTTTCTTAAAACAGTAAAGAAGGCTGGTCATTTGTAATGAACCAGCAACACCATTCCACTGACTCTTAGGCAAAACTTTTGAAACCGAATAACTTGAAGCTACCAATTCCGATTCCGCATTATCTGATTGAAATCGAATACGGGAACAGGCCTGAATAAGTTGTTGAATAAGAGACAACTCGACTGGTATATTATCTTAACATTTCGACTTATTACATTCGACTTATTTAGCCCAAAAACATTCATTTTAGTTTACTAGCTAGTTTACACTGCTTGGTTTCTGTCACATAAATTGGTTGCATTGCAGTGAAGAAAAAAAAATGCATTCGGATTCCTTTCGTTTTTAAAACATTTTAGTCAGCTTTGGAATTTGAATATATAAATGCTATATGCTATTTATCAAATCCAATCCCTTGGTATATTTTAGAAGGAAATTCAAAAAACGAATCTGCTCTCGGAAGGGCTTTAAAGTGTATTAACTTGTTAAGCTTTTAGCTTCTTAAAGGAAACTGAGCTCTGCCGGCTTTGGAGTTGTTGCTTGCTCTAGCTTCTAAGCCTTATTCGATTCAATCGGTTCATTCTTCGGTTCATGAGTTAGTAACTTTTGGAACCACAAGAATTGTAAACCGCAAATCATTTTCACACACAAACACAGACATTCCTATACACACACACACAAGACATAGTCACATATAACCGCATAATCACATACATACATACATATATACAAATTAGAGAATGGCACTTATTTTGGCCCCGATGAAGAGGCCTCTACCCACTTACCCATATTTTGAGCGCACCTTTTGCTGTAATTTTGTTTGTTGTCTGTTCCTTCCGTTGTCCTTTGCTGCCTGCCTTGCCTTGGCGTTGACGTCGACGTCGACCCAAGGACGTTTATCCTTAAATGTATGTCTGTATGTCTGTTTTGTGTGTTTGTGTATTGTTGTTAGTTGTTCCTGGTTCCTTGGTTTGTTCTCTTGTTTTTGACTTTCGATTTGCCTTTGGTTTGAATTTAGAATTTTGCATTTGATTCAATTATTTATCCGGGCATATCCTTCGGCACTTGCTCGGTGCATGCAAATGCAGTTCAATTTCGTTTTAATTTGCCTGCCTTCCAACTTTTATGCTGTTGCCTCCTTCAGCCCCGATGCACTCAGTTGTCTGTCTAGGATGGGGCGGTGGTTTATGGGGATGGGCTGGGCTGGGCCGGAGGACGCTTCTTTCGTGTCTCGGCTGCTGCTGCTGCTGCTCTCGGGCTTTTTACATCTGTCAAAGAGCATTGGAGCATTACACACACACAAATACATACGCACGTGCGAACAGAGGCTTAGTCAAAAAGGGGGGAGCCTTTAGAGATTTTAGTCAAAAGAAAGTTTTTGAAAAGGAGTTTGAATGGGTTAGTACGATCAGTTAATCTTTTTTTTTTTTCAAGATGAAATAGCGATCAATTTAGGTCAATGCTTTTTAAGCTTCAGCCTAAAAGCATGCTGCAAAAATCGAGCACAAACCAGTCAGTTACAAACATACAGGTGAAACTAATAAAATCGTGTTAAAAAGAACCAAATTGCAAAGATCTCTGTCTAAAATACGCTAAACAAGCTAAGGAAGTGGAAGAATAGCTGTGTCGCTAGCTCTTCTGAACCTTATTTGTGGCTTTTTCTCCCAAATGGAAGTTTCTAGCTTCGACACCTCTCTTTGACCTTGAATGAAGTAGTCTTTTCCACTTCAAAACTGTGTTATAGCATTTATTTTCACCTTGATGCTTAAGAAGTTTGTACTTTAAAACAGGTTGCCCACGGCCTATGCGCGCATTGCGCATTTGTTGATTCTCTGTTGATTTACGCATAGCAACAAACACAGAACAACATCTTAGTAGGTTTTCTCTTTTCCCTTTCTCTTCTATGCCTCTTGCAAAATCAAAGCAACCTCACATTTTTATGGACTTCAGCGTAGATTTTGGTGCTGGCTACAATTATTTTGTGTGTGGAGAGTGTTGCTATTTATGTGTGCTTCAAACATGCCTATTTTAAGGATATTGAAAACCAAAAAGGGTTATTCTAACTAAAACTACTTTGCGGACCTTACTTTAATATGTCAGCTTGACGATATTAAAGACAGATTTCGACCAAACTTAGTGGAATAATGGAAAAGCTTATCAAACTAATAAATTCGAAATTTGGAAGTGTTTCCTCTTAAAACAAAAAAGTTTTCCTCACTAAAACTAATTTTTCGACCGGCAGCTATATGCTATTGTCATATGATTTTGACAGAACTTTATTGAGTTGTGTGAAAGCATACAAAATAAAGAAATGTTAGCTTTAAGAACATTTCCATTGAAAACGAAAAAAGGTTTTCTAACTAAGACTACATTTCAGACCTTCCTTATCAATGGGAGCTATAGCATGTAGATGTAGATGTCGACAAAACTTAGTGAAATCATGGGATAGCAAACTAAGAATATCAAAGTTTGGAGGCGTTTTCATTGATAACCAAAAAGATTTTCTCACTAAAAAATGTTTTTCGACCGATCGTTTTTGAAAGCTATAGACTATAGTCATCCGATCCGGCCGGTTGCGACAAAGGTGCAGCGTATTTGTACCAGAAGACTTCATGCAATATTTGATAGAAACAGACACCTGCAATGCCGGCAAAGTCGGGCCTGACAATGATCGTCGGGTCGCCGGGCCAATAAAAATTTTGCCAGGCCGGGACGATATTCTTTCTTTGGCGAAGATTTTCCCCAAAATCAAACCAGTTGACCTGCCTGTCGATATAAAATGGGTAAACATTTTCGAAAGTTCTGACGTATTTGTCCAATTGTCCTTAAATTGTTGGAAAAGTTGTATCGATCCCCATCAATTGTATGAAAATAAAAAGTATGAAAAAATTGATCATTTTACTCAGGGGAATGAATGTTCAAGAGACTTCCCTTATGTTAATTAACAGAGCATTAATGTGTAATGTGAACATTTCAACATTATGTAAGCAAACAGCGCATGCTGCGCAGAAAAGTATGCCACATTGTTATAACCTTTATAACTCTGCTATCTATTTTCCGATCTTTATGAAAATTTGAGAGATTACAGATATTGCGAACAAAAATGTGAGTTTAAAATTTGAGACGTGGACAAAATTTGAAACAAACTTGATCTCATATACAGACTATAGGAATCTGTATACAAAATTTGGTGGCTCTAGCTCTTCTAGTCTTTGAGATCTAGGTGTTCATACAGACGGACAGGGCTAAATTAGTTCGGCTATTGATGTTGATCAAGAATATATATACTTTATGGAGTCGGAGATGCTTCCTTCTGCCTGTTACATATACTTGCACGACTTTAGTATACCCTTTTTAATCTTCGAGTAACGGGTATAATTAGCCTCCGTAGCATAGCACGGAAAACAAGTGCACCCCGCACGCGCCGATTGCTCGTTCACTCGGCTCTCGGCTCTATGTCAAATTAGAGAAACATCATTCTTAATTTTCTATACAAAAACTGCATATGTTATGTGTGAAGATAAGCTCGACTAGTGGTATGAATACCATGACCACGACCCGCGAAAGAGTGCAAATTTTTTTGTTTATTAAAAATTTTCTTTTGCTCAATTTTTAAAATGATGAGCTCTACTATCACTTATTTCATTAGCAGAACTATTTAAAACAATCATTTAATAACAATCACGCGTTTATCGTTTAAAAATGTTAAATATTTTTTCAATTGTTTGTTACCCGAGTGTGCTACTCGCTCAATGCCGGGCTCTGCTCCGTACAGGTATCGCAACAACGCTAGAATTTGCATTCCCCGACTGCGGAACACCGTTCACGGAACCTTCAAAACTGCCCATTTTCGAAATCATGGGCTAATTGGCTACTGTTTAAGACACTTAATGCACCAGAGTGCACCAAAAAGTTCCCAATTCCGGACGATTTGCCTTTTCGAACTCGGTTTCAAAACCTGTTTCCTAAACACCTGACTGGCTGGCCTGAGCACGTGTTTGTGTATATCGACAGCAGCCGAAGTTGTCACCATCTCTATAATATAGATTTATAAAGCTCTTATTTACTCCTTAAATCAGCGATGTTCAAGAAGAGCGAGGCCAAAAAGTGAGTGTATTGGTGTGCGATATTAAAGCGACACAGCCCAGCTTTGAACTACCCTCAACGGCGGCACAGACCAATAATACATAGCCCCCAGGGACCGAGCACAATCGGCTATTTACACGCACACGAGCCGACCGAATGCCGAAATCGGGCATATGAGCGTAAGCAGAGCTCTCTTTGCCTTCATTCGCTGCCCAGCCTACGTTGAGGGCAGCTCAAAGCTGGGCTGTGTCGCTTTGATATCGCACACCAATACACTCTCACTCATTGACCTCGCTCTTCTTGAACATCGCTGCTCTAGAGCGCTCTCTCTGTGGCTTTTGAACCAAATTTCAAGACAGCCTGGAGCCAGCTCTAAAGCAAGCCTGACAAGCCATGGAACCTGGGGCTCGAAGTAGCTTGTCGATTCACACTGAATGCTTGCCGAAGTCAATCATCACTGGGTGTCAGAAAGAGACAGACATATTTTTTTGTGCTCTCTATTTGGCCAGGACTGCTCTAAAGTCGTGCTGGCTGTGGCTTGTGCAAAAAAATCGTATGGCGTTAATCATCTTAGAGATTATATTGGCTTTGGTTTAACATAGGCCTGTGTGGGAGGAAAGGATGGGCGTGGTTGGATCGGTCTTTACTTTTTTTTCGAAATTAGGATTACTAAGCGATATCTCACATTTTCTGGCTTTCTAACCATAGTAGAATGGGCACCGCACACTTCAGAGTGAAGTCCTAACGCACCTATGTACTTACCAAGAGCTTCAAGATGTCGCAATGGTCTGTACAAATGACTCAAAGTTAGAAATGTGTAAGCCCCTTAGACCCCCCTTGAAGAATATTACGACGTAAGCCACTGTTCAAAAACACGTAGTTTGTTTGTGTATACAAATGAAAGGATGCAAAAAGAAATATTGTGCACAAAAGATGAGTGGGGAATCTAGCAACGCCCCAAAACGAACGAATTATAAATGCTATATAGCACTTAAAGGCAAGTCCCCGACCTGTCCCCATACATACATATACATATCTATAGACGATAATAACTCCACCCTAAATTGCACTCAGTCACACGATGCTCGCGCACTTACAGATTGTTCTCACACTCTCGCTTGTTCTCTCTTTAAGTGTAACGGTACTTCGCGTTTGTTATTATTCTGCAATGTTTATGATTTGCATTTGTTGGCTGTTAAATGAAAACACTTTAAAAACGCCCAAAGGGAAATGTCATTTGATTATGTAAATGTTGAAACTGAAATTTAAACCAAAAGCCGACAGCTATTAATTTTGCCCTTTAATTATTCAATCGCCAAACCACACACACTTGTTTTTGTTTCTTTTCTTTTTGCTCCCTTTTTTTATTTATGGGACCAGTGTGGCTGTCTGCTGCATACGGGAAAATGCCCACAATGGCAAAGCGTTGCCACCTCTTTTTGGCAGAGCGCCAAAATTCGAAATAAAAATGCAGTTGGGCATGTGTGTGTGTGTCTCAATAAAATTTAATAGGTAAGTAGTTTGTTTATATGGTAAGTTATGTATATAATAATAGTTCTGTTGGTTTTATCAAAATACTGTATCTTTTTCGGGGAAGGGGGAGGTTTACAATGTACACCAAATGAAAACATATAAATGCGAAATAAATTTTTATTATTATTTTTTGATTGATTGCGGCATTTTGTCTACTGTTTTGGTTTTTTTGATTTTAGGCTAATCTACACAATAACAACAAATAGAGGCATACAGAAGGCAAATTTCTATCAAAAATCGTTTATACAATGTGTTCGTTTTTGTGCTACAATCAGGATTCAACAATGGTAGTAATTATTTTATTTTCCTTGCTTTTCTGTGGTCACAATAATCATAATAATAATAATAATAATAGTAATAGTATTTAAGCATACAATAATAAATATTTAATAGCACAGATTTCTATTTAACTTTTGATTTTTTGTATGAAAAAAAAAAAACACCACAATAACAAAAAAAATTAACACAAAAGAAAACAGATCCCTTGCACGGACCTTCGACTGCGCCCCAGGTGCCCAGACCCCAGACCTCTGTCTCAAAGCCTCACATTTTCTGTGTAGGTAAGCCTTCTTGATCTTTACTTTCGGACAACTTTGTGTAATACATTAGAAAATATAGTTGCAAGTTAGTAGTTAGCCACACAATATAATAATAATAGATAGTTGCATCATCTCATCATCATCCTCATCACAACACTTTTCTAAGCCCCTCTTTTTCGTAGAGACCCATTGGCGACTGCGGCCTTCCCGTTTCTATCTCTTCTGCTTCTCCTCCTCAATCTCTCAATCTTATGCTACAAAAATAATATTGATAAATGTCGAGATGCCACCGCCGCGCGCCATGCCATCTAAAAAAAATCACATGCTTGTCCGCTTTACCCATGCAGCAGCATTTGTTCGCAATCATTTATCCTCACAGCAGCCATTCTTGGCCAGCTGCTTTTGCAATGCGGGCGGAATGAAATCTTTCGTTTTGGTCTTGGAATGATTGACCTGGCCCAGCAAAGCCGGTTCAATGTGTTTGCCCTCCTGAATGCGTTGAATGAGCTTGAGCATATCATAATTGATGCGCTCGGTCACCACCGAGTCTTGCCTGGATTAGAGAGAGAGAGAGCCGAATGGTTAGTTTCAGTTGGAGGAAATTCCTTTTGGTTTATACTCACTTGTAGTCCGGATGGCTAAGCACCTGTTCACGCATCCAAGTGGCTGTGGTGATCAATTCACCAGCTGCACGCTTTTGTATGAAACGCAGATACTGCTCAATAGTGCAATGTGTATCGGTGTCCACCTCCATAGATTGCAAATAGCTACGAATCAGGGGCACCAAACCAGGAAAAACATTGGCCTGCAAGGCAGAGAGATTATGAGAAGAAGATGGCATTAGTTTATATTTCGTTATTCAAGGTATTTCTACTGAAAGAAGCACTCCTCCTGATGGACTGTCGCGTGACTTCAATAAGCCTATTCCGCCCGCTACTTAAAGCTAAGTTCTCACTCAGAAAACTTGCAAAATATGTGACACCAAACTTTATTGGTGGCATATTTTATTTGTCGACTGCTGCTGCTGACCGAAATTGACGAGCAAATTCTGTCTCGCTTGTGATTTTGACGAATTTTAAAAGCAGAGCGCTTGTCTGGAAGAGCGCCGGTCCGCAGCAGCTCTGACTGCACTGCTGATCGCAAGCAGCGAAAAGCAAGATGACAAGGAAACGTTAACCGACAACTTCTGGCGCTTTTTGTCAGAAATCAGACTTCTGATTTTTCTTAGAAGCAAAAAGCAAATGTAACAGTTCATATTGAACAGTTGAAAAAGTTCTAGCTGGAATAAGTAAAAATTTTTTTTTTTTGATGCTTCGACTGAAGCAATTTAAGCACTGAATTTAATACCAATCTTTTAAAAACTTTGATACATGGAACGCGAATATTCCTGGAAAAATGTTTATTTGAATTGGTTTTTTCATTTAGCAAGAACATCGGTTTCTCTGTTGTCCATTGGCTTCTTTTTTGCAATTTATATTTAGACCAAAATCAATTATCTGACAGAGCAGCTATCTTTTTCAATAAGGCGTTGCCAGACTGTTTTGTATAAAAAATACGTCTGTAGCAAATGATTTGTTGATTTTGTATGCTTTTTTTAAACAAACAAATATTAAATTGATATGTTCTTTTATTTCATTTACAAAAACCATGCGAATAAATTTTTTGTTTACTGGAAAGCATACCCACAAAAAAAAAAGATATTCAGAGCAAGTCAAAAAAGCTTGGTTTAGTGAAAATATTGCCAAACATATTAGAGTATCTTCTTAAGAGATTCAGCAAACCAGAAATGGAAAATATATAGGACTTCTGACTATCGACATTTTAAAATTTTAAGGAAACAAGATAATGAAATGATAAGGACTGCTCAGAAGTTTAAAAGTGCAATGGCCACCAGACAACAATGGAGTGAAATTAAGCAACAACATGCGCTCCTGAAGCGTATAAAGCGCGAGCATCCCTGATCTTAACTGTAATATTGTGCAATCTGAAGTAGGCTGAAGCAACATCTAATCCATATCGTGAATTAATGACATGTATCAACTGTAATACATGCTTTGTTTATAAGCCAGCTACTTGCAAATATAAGATTATTTGTATATAAAATACTCACGGTTTATACGCAAAATATCTTTCGTAAATAAATGAATTTTTTTAGTGATGCCTGATGGGTAAAACTGTGTATCTGGTAACATTGAGCGCACAAATCGATGACAAAAAACTAAATTAGGCCAAGAATTTCCTTCGACTCCTCCTTAATCCAATTGCACTGCTTGATTTCAGTTTGTATTTTAAACGTTTTTCCTTCCGTGCAGAGAATGGTTCACCGACTTTACGTCATTCGGCTTTTGTTCTCACTCGAGACATTTGTTCGTTTGCTTGCTGTTGTGAAAATTTCCCAGTGGTTCTGTCAAGGGCTTCTTGCTTACACAAACCTAGTCTAGTCAAAGCTAGTTTAAGCTGGTGCAAAGAATTGTATTGGTTGGTGCTCTCGGGTCGGTCAGTTCTAGTATTTGACTATTCCATGTTAATAAGTCATGGACCAATCAATGCTGATGGAAGGCGGAAGACTCTCTTTAAAAACATTTGCCCACATGAGTGGAAATTGCCTATCTCAATCGGACTAGTCATGGGCGCATCAAGGTTTGATACAAGCGGCGTTCAATCGTTGGTAGAAAAAAACGAGTTGCCGACGCAACGCTTCGTTTTTTTCTTAGAAGCTTGTAAAAGCAATAAAGAGAGATGAACAGCATACACAAAACAACCAGTACAGTCGACTGTGTGTCTTTAAGACAAGCCTGGCCAGCCATAGCCCCTGGGGCGCGAAGTCACTCGCCGATTCAACCCACAGCCAAAAGAACGCTTGCCGATCACTGATAGATTATACTACTTCTATCCTACTCAAAGTTTGACCGGGCCTTCTTTGAGAGACTTAAAGTGAAGAATGCCCGTATCATGTTTCAAATTATGATCATCGACACATTATTTGTGTTCAAATTGGCATTTTTTTTTTTTTTTTTAGTTTTTTTTGCGCCCCATATGGACACTAGAATACTTTTTTCTCTGATGAAAAAAGTATCAGTTGGAAAATATTGATTTGAAATTGGTGAAAACAGACAAATATCTAGGGGGACTGTGGTTATAAAGAGAACTTGGATAACGATACCTGCTCTGCCCTGCTTCTCTAACAAGTTTTCCAAAATTCACTTCTCTTTTATAAGCTGTTTGATTTCTTGTCTCTCCTTGTATTATTTTCTTTCTTTTGTATTTATATTTTCTACTCATAATTCTCTTCCTCCCACTTTCCTATCCACTCACCTTGCCATTGAAAATCTCATTGATGGTTAGCAGTTGGAACAATTCGTTCTCTTCATCATCCGTATCCGTGTGATCGCTATCCAATCCATTTGTGGCGCAGCTAGTACCATTAGTTGTACCATTTAGACCAGCATGTCCATTCAGCTTGCTGGCACGTCCATTGGTGAGCTTTGGCTCCTCATCTTCCTCCTTATCTATGATGCCATTACCATTGGCCTTGCCATTCGTCTGATTAGCCTGAGCCGCACGCTGTTCGGTGGTCTTTGAGGACTTGCGGAACCAGAATTTCTCCTTGCGACAGGCGTCACGCTTCTGGGCTGTCTGCATGTTCTCATCCACCTTACTGATGGGCGTAAGGAAATTCAATTGATACGAGAGAATGACACGAGTGAGCAGGACCACAAAGCATACAATGGCCGCATTCTCAAAGTCACTAATCTGCGCCTCGCACGGGCGGAACTCCACACGCCATCCAATCGAGCTATTTGGCGGTGGCGGCTTGAAACGCATAGTTTGCCAATTGGTGGACTGAATGTTCTCGAAGTGATCGGTATCCTCCTCGTCATTTTGGTGCACCTTTTCGCTGAACAGCGAGACCGTGTCACGAATGAAGAGGTGAGCCACATGCTGGGCCAGCAGATGATCGATGCCACCCTCCACCAGACGCTTGTAGACCGCCTCATCGTAGGTCAATGGGACATCATTGTACTTGGCCCCCTCCGGCGAGAGATACGAATCGATGGAATCATACCGCGACTTGGCAATGCGAAACTTTTGCTGATCCAAGGGGATCAATCCACGCTCCTCTTCTGTGCGGCAATCCACCGAGGAGCTAATGACGTTCCAGCGACAATCCGACTCAGTGAGATAGCCTCGATAAATGGGCGAAGCGGCTGTTAGGGCCAACATGATGGGGCACAGGGGGGCCAGTTGGTCATACAAGCGACGAGCTTCGGTGATGTTGCAGGCCTGGAAGGTCAACTGTAGGCAACAGCAGCCCATGCCAAAGCCCATGGCGTCCAGCAAAACCACATCCGGTTCACCCGGCGGAGCACCCTCCACCGGCAGCTTGGTCTTGACATCCTTGAAGACTGAAAGGAAGCGCATCATTAAAATGATTTTACTTTTGGCCTTGGTCTTTGGGTACTCACCCTTCAGTTTTATGGAAACCTTTTCGCCGCGACGCTTGCGTATGTTGCGCGTGAGCGTCTTAAAGCGCGGATGGCCCGGAAAGATGGCCTCATCCGGAAAATAAAGCGAACGTGCCGAGCTCAAGGGATCCTCAGGGCGAGGCAAGGCCAAAGGGTATGTAAAGTTCGATGCTCCCAGGCGTGGAAAATTGGTAATGGACATGACGCACTCATCGCTGGCCAGCAGCTCGGTCACCTCCTCGCGCCGATAACGCATATTCGCCTCCACCAGATTGAAGTGGGCCATTAGGCCACCAAATGGCTTTCCCGGCGTACCCTCAATCATGTAGGCACCATATTCGGGACGCCACAGCGACTTGACACCCTTGGGATCGGCCAGCTCTTTCTCATTTAGCTGCTCCAGCAAATCCTTAGCCTTGAGTGCCACACGAGCCACCTGTTGCTCGTCATCGAACTTGACAATGATGTACTCCACCTCATCGCCCCACTTCAAGATGTCTCCCTGGCGATCCTTGAGTCTGTGATAGAGATTGATGAACTGATTAACGCCATGTTCGCGGACATGATCGGCCAGCGCTTTGGTCTCCTCCCAGGAGAGTGGACTGCCCTCGCTCAGTAGACCCATTTCTGCTGCGGCTGCTGAAAAAAAAAAAATAAAAAATATATATATAGAATCAGAGATTGGCGAGTTGTGTGCTTTGGAATTTTGGAATATGAACCTCCCCTGTGAGCCCCAACCGATCGACTGACTGTCAAGTGAGCGGCTACTGCGCCATATTCCCTTGCCCCCCCTCAAGAAGTCATACATAGTTTGCATAATCGCTGAGATTAGCATAAACTATGGGTGAATGATTTTGTTAGAGCGAGAGGCACTTTTGATACCTTTGGATGTTTATCAGCGGCTCTAAAATAGTCAACAGATGTGTGATCTTCTCCCATGAGTAAAGTTTTCCAAATAATTGGCCATGTTTTCTGCAACTCTACAAAGTCAACAAAATTGAATTACTCAGTCTGGAAGCTTGTGATGTACTTTGAATTCTTTAGAACAGGTTTCTATGATATGTAGGCTTGTTTTCTGCAACTCTACAAAGTCTACAAAATCTAATTACTAAGTCTAAAAGCTTATGACGTGCTTTGAATTCCTTAGAACAGGTTTCTATAATATTTAGACTTGTTTTCTGTAACTCTACAAAGTCTCCAAAATCTAATTACCCAGTCTGGAAGCTTATGATGGGCTTTGATTTTCTTAGAACAGGTATCTATGATATTTAGACTTGTTTTCTGTAACTCTACAAAGTCTACAAATCAGAATTTAATTATTTTAAAAGCTATACTTCAACTATCGGTAAATAGTGTACATTTTTTATAATAATAGAGCTTGTTTTCAGCAACTCTACAAAAGATTATAAGTTAATTTGGTGCTCTAAAGTTTCAAGATGAGGTTTCTAAGCTGTATAGGCTTGTTTTCTGCAACTCTACAAAGACTTTAAGTCCAAAATAGTTATTTTAAAAGGCGAAACTAAACATATGGGTACATTCTATAAATTTGTTTTAGTAATAGAGCGTGTTTCTGCAACTCTACAAAGTCTAAAATGTCTAAATTATCAGTCTGGAAACTTATCTTGGCTTTGAAACCTTAAGATGAGGTTTCTATGTTGTCTAGGCTTATTTTCTGCAACTTTACAAAGTCTCCAAATCTGAATAAATTGTTTTTTAAAGCTTATAAGCTGCACTTTGCCTATGGGCGCATTCTGAATTTTTTTTTAAAAGCAATAGAGCTTGTTTTTGCAACTCTACAAAGTCTCCAAAATCTAATTACTCAGTCTGAAAACCTAACTTGGTTTTGCATTATAAGGATGAGTTTTCTATGTTGTCTAGGCTTATTCTCTGCAATTCTACAAAGTCTCCAAAACTAAGTAACAACATTTAAAAGCTCAAAAATAATTGTATGGTATCTAGAGGGTATCGAAACAGTCGACAAAGTATTCTAAGCAGCTCTAAAAAGTCTCCAAAATTTATTTACTTCATTTAACAGCTGATTTTATGCTTGAATTATATACAAAATCATAGTAATGATATCTAGAGAGTTTCGAAAAAGTCTACAGAGTCTCCATAACGGATAATGTTGTCATGCTTGGGCTTTTTTTTCAAGATAATTTCGAACAGTCATAAAAAAAAAGATAATTTCGAACATTATTTTCTACAAATTCCTTGTTCAAATTCAGTCTAAATTAAAAAGACATACCAAGCTTGTTTACGAGGGGGGTTTTCAAATAATCGTTAAAAACAATTAGAATACTTTTTTTTTGGTATGGTATGCAGTTCTTCATGTGCTCACAAAATTTACAACATTTTGCTCAATTAATTGATAAGCCAGTCAACCAGCTAGAGAGCGCTCATTGAAACCGACCGAACAAATATAAATCAAATAATTGATAAAGAGGCAAAGCCACTTTATATGTATATAGGAAAGTACATTACCACCCACTTGTGAACACACACATATACAAGCATGTATGTGTGCTAGTATTAACTATAATTAGACTTATGGGTTCTGTTGTTGTTGCGGTTCCACACTTGAAACGATTGAATCATAGTTGAGAACGGAATTTGGTTTCTAGTTTTTTTAAGAGGTTTTTCATTGTGGGGCCACTTTTATTTGTCGCGCAGATTTACGACCAACGAACCGAACCGACTGTAATTATCTGGAAGAGGAAGGCCGGCAAAGCAAAATTGACAAAGACACTCAACGAAAATCACACTGTCATTAGATCTGTCTTAGAGTTTCCACAACATGGAATGCAAGCAAGACAAGACACCAAACAAAGTTCTTGACACAGTTTGGAAAAATTAGATTTAGTTGAAATTCTAAAGAAAATCAATGCAAATCTAAAAATTCTTCAAATCTGGTACAGTAGCAACACGCTATAAGCAATAACGATTTGCTGATATATGTCCCAATATTTACATCTTTGTTTTAAGGTCAGCAATCATGTTGATGAAACCAACTGTACCATTTGTGTCTTTTAGTTCGGTTTAGTATAGTCGGAATCACAAGCTTAAATTTTCAATTCGATATCGGTGCCGAACCGTGATCCAAAACAGGAAAAAATCGGATGACTAAAAGATCTAGTTGTAATAAGGTTCTGTAAGTTCTCTCTTTCAATAGATCCGAAAATGTGTCTTTGCTTAAGTCTTGTACTTAGAATGACAATAAATTACTTTCGTCACAATACTTCATATAAATAGAAACACTTTCAAACTGCTCATGA
Source organism: Lordiphosa collinella (assembly GCA_018904265.1). Lineage (NCBI taxonomy): Eukaryota > Metazoa > Arthropoda > Insecta > Diptera > Drosophilidae > Lordiphosa > Lordiphosa collinella. The sequence continues at coordinate 168,387 of JAEIFV010000440.1, read as the reverse complement.
GCTTGAAAGCAAAGCCAAAGTGCTTCTACTTATATGAGAAAGGGGCTTTACGGGTAATATTTCGATTCTGAATTTGGATGGTACTCGAATTCTTCTTTGATGTTTTAGGATTGCAAATGGAAAACTATTTTTTAAGTCGGCAGTTTTGCTAATGAAATAGGACTTTATTTAGAATGAACCTACTTTATTTTCGTAATGTAAAACTTGATTTTTTCCTTTTTGTACATATATCTTAGACTGCAGCTAACCGAAAACCACAAATGAAATCGGTTTAATGAAAAGCGCATTTGATTTGAGAACATCTACTTTAAATAAAAACATTTTTATTGATGTGAAACATCTTCAATTTCGGTAAAATTGGATTTCGGCGTCACTCATCACGCGTCATACTAACATGGCATATTTTGGGGTGTTGTTGTTAAGCTTTTAGCACACACCCGCACCGATTACTGAGTATTGAGAACTTAGAATCTAGTACTGAGTATCAAATACTTAGAATCGAGTACTCAGTACCGAATACTGAGAATCGAGTTCTTTGTATAGAGTACTTCGTATCGTATACTTAGTATCGAGTACTGAGTTTCTTATAATATTTATCGAGTACTTAGAATCGAGTTCTGAGTATCGGATACTTTGTAAAGAGTACTTACTATCATGTACTTAGAATGGAGTACTGAATTTCGAACACTAAGTATCGAGTACTGAGTATCGACTACTAAGTATCGACTACTATCATGTACTTAGAATCGAGTACTGAGTATCGAACACTGAATATCGAGTACTAAGTATCGACTACTAAGTATCGACTACTCGGTATCGAGTACTGAGTATCGAATAGTTAGTAACTAGCACTTAGTTGTGAGTACTTAGTATGAAGTACTTAGAATCGAGTACTAAATATCGAACACTGATTATCGAGTACTTTGTATCGAGTTCTAAGTATCGACTACTAAGTATCAACTTCTAAGTATCGAGAACTGAGTATCGAGTAGTTAGTAACGAGTACTTAGTATCCAGTATTAGAGTATTTATTATCGAGTACTAAGTATTTAGTACTGATTATTTAGATCTGAGAGCTGAGTATCGAGTTTATAGTTCACACTCATAAGTATGTGATAAGCGGAGCATATCGTATACAACATGTTTCACATCAAGGCCCCGTTAGTGTTAGCAACGATCACACCTCTTTTTTTTCTAAGGAAGCATGTTTTCGGTATGTAACAGTAAAGGTTCAGATGTTTTATTGATTTTCCATTACCAAATCCGATTGTCAGCTGCCCTCTTAATATACTTAACATCAGTCTTCATTAATTTAAAGTTTAGAACGCTGAATTTGTAGAGATTTGTGAGTGTTTTGCTAGGCTATTTGATATTTCGTTGCTGTCCTGGTGACTGGGAATTTCCTAGTTTGAAAAATCCACATCAAACGATCAGTTCTTGAGCTTAGTTCGGAATTACGAGATCTGAAGATTTGATAGATGGTCCAACCTGTTTCAGCTAATATATTTAAGATATTGAAATAAGTTAACCAGTTAGGACTTTTGTACTCACTGATTTTCTTTAAAATGTAGGAAACAATTTTCAATCGGAGTTTAAAACTACTTGGAAACTTTTAACAAACTCGGTAAAAGAAATTCAAGTATAGTTTGTGTCAATAGCTGTACGTAATGTGTCACACTAGCATATCTTCGAAATCCTTTTAAAGGAATCCTCTTGAAGGATTAATAACAATTATTTGTTTCACTTGAAAAAAACATCACTATAACTCAATTCAATTTCACTTTTGAGAAATATTTGAATACCTTTTTGTTTCTTGATTTAATACTTCACAAAACCCACAAAAGTCTAAAAGGGTTGGTTTGCCTCCACAGCCAAATTGCTACTAAATATACCCACAGCCAGACTCCAGCTTATTATGTAGCCACCGTTGCGACGCGTCGTTGACGCTCGGCTCCAGCTCCGACGTTTCGTTTTGGCTTTGACAAAGAGGCAGCCAGGGGGGGAGCGTCGCGTCGCCACGATCATTAAAAGAAAAACACAAGGAAAGAAAGCAAGCCATATCTAGGGGGCGGGGGACCACCCATTGAGTGCTTTTATAATTATTTGCCTTGTAATTTATTATATTGAATAATACAACTAATCAAATATGTTCGCGAATTCGTATTGATTTACCACCAATTTGGACAGCTATAAAGATTGCGTGAGCTTGGGAGAAGGAAATAATACTTCTAGTTCCTACACCCATTGTAAATAAAAATGCTAATCAAAATGAATAAAATATAAAATGCCTCAAAGGAAACGCATAGATTTGCACTCGAAGTTATATTTGATCAGTTGGCACTTGGCAACGTGCAAATGGTAATGGGATACCCGCCAGCCATACTGCCTGGATTCCCAATAATAATTAAGGAATCGATATCGATATTCAGTGTCTTACCTCCTGCCCAGCTGTGGATACAGACATACTTGAAAGTGTTTCCCAGGAAGAATGTGGTCTAGCAACTTCATTCTTTTAGTTCAATAAAAACTGTAAGCAGATACGGCCTATTCCTATGGAAGTGATGTGTAAGGAGGAAGAATCATAGCAGAGTTATTATATTATATCGATAGGTAATGCTACACTACACAATACACTACACTACAATACAAAAACTTATGCAAATATATACCAAAAATAATTACAAAGTGATTAAAGTCTACAATATTTGACAAAAATCGGTTTGATTTATGGTTTAGATGCTTTTTCTTACTTAGAACATTTTGTTGTCTGTGGCTAGAAATATAAAAGGTGGCCCTTCGTAAAGAACATAAGCAAGAACTGTCAGGAAATCAGGCAAGCTACAGTGGAATCAAAGACCATCACAGTGGACCAAACCCTCGTAAACAATATGGCAAACGAGAGTTACGCGAAACAAAAACGTGTTAAACTATCGCAAACAGATCCAAAAACGATACGAAAATGAATCACAGGTCGCTCAGTTTGTGGCAGTGAAAGTTTTGTATTCGATAGCTCGCAAATGATTCGTTTGCGAGTCGTTTGCGATATCTTTTACGGGCCTTTTCTGATAAACGTACCGCGTGCAACAACAAATCGCATTTATCGAACAATTTTGCCATTTTGCCTGCTGCAAAACGCACTGCAGAGAGAGACCAAATCGGAAAAAATTTTCAGCTATTGCCGCATATCACTCAATTTTAAGCCCGCTAATGATAGTTTGGCGGGACTTTTGTCGTCGCTAACTACTTTCCGCCCTTCTTTGTCCTCTTCATTTTTGTGTATCGTTTTTCACTCGCATATCACTTGTTTTTAAGCCCGCTTATGATAGTTTGGCAAATCTTTGGCCAACGCTCGTTTGTAAGTTCGTTTACGAACATTCTACGATAGTTTCGTTTTACTATCGTTCTCTGGTCCACTGGGATGGAACAACAAGACGCGTAACGGCCATACAAGTGAATGGCAAGGGGAAATTTCAATGTGGATTGAAATTGAAATTTCCCTGACATTCCTTTATTTGGCCGTTACTAATCTTGTTGTTCTATGGCTTTGGTGGAACGATCTCTCAGCATTCTGAGAATCTCGTCTAAGTAATAAATGAAATCATTAATTTTAACAAATTAGTACTAGTTTTTTGACAGGTATGCCGCTGGCTCTGATCCGAATCGAACTGCAAACCGAACTAGCGTCCTTTTGAAGAACCGACCCGAAAGACACAAAAGCAAAAAGCTTCTCACTGTCGACATTACTATTTGTAAATTTTAATCGATTCCCTAAGATAAGTTTTATCCAACTTACAGTTCAATTAAGTTTTGGCCAATGGACCCTCCACTCATGGACTAGTTGATCTAGCGATGCCAGATTGATTGTTGTCTTTAAGAAACTGTCAACCATTTTAAAACATGTGATCCATATCTTAACAGACTGGCTTTGAATAAGAAAATGAAATCTTTTAAAGTTCTGTGGCACCCACGTATTTTCCCCGAGAGATTTGCGAAACAACCGACGTTCAAAAACACTACAGGTTTCTGTGTCACCCGCGAGTAAACCTTTCAGCAAACTGCATTCCTTCCTTGGAAGTAGCTTATTCATTTGTGTATATATCTTATTTCCTTTACGGGACGATATTCTTAATATTTTGTCGTGCTATTTTACCTTAATCCAACTTTAGCCAGAAAGTGAACTCCTTATTATCCGACTTCAAAAATGTTGAGATTTTTTTTTATTTATTTAAATTTTAAAAATCGGACACCTTTGGAATGAGTGGAAGAGGACGAATGATAATAACGAATAGGGTACATGTACATAAATGGACGATTTCTATAGCCTGGTAAGTAGGACTCTTCCGTCCCAACAAAATCATGTCTCATTTTCAGGGTTCTCTAGCGCTTTACAGCTCTCGTTCTGAGCTCGCGGACTGTGGCTTGCCGCTCGAGTAAAGAGCTCTAAAGAGCATCGAGCACTGCTAACTGTTTATTGAAAAACCTCTTAACGCTCTAAGAATAAAAAAAAAACCAAGACTCGAACCAGAACCTTCGATTTGATAAGTAAAGGAAACGGTATGGAACCGAACCTTAGACTTTAAAAAGGGAGCGAACCTGCTGCTTAATATTATTGGTTTGCAGCCGTAGTTACTTTACAGCTAGCTCCAGTAGCTGGTAAAAGTGACCGGTTAACTAAAAATTTCGTTCATGTACATTTATGTACAAAACGGGAAGGCTCGCCGTGATGATTGTTATAAAAAACTTAATGAATTTCCTATTAAACAAATAATAAGTACATTTTTAAAATTGGGAGCATACCCTTTAAATAAATGCGCTCACGAGATCGTGGACCCTTTTAAGCATACTCTGAGACGAAGTTCTCAGTAATTAAAAACAGAGGCCCCAACAACAAACATGCATTGAACAACCTTCAACGCCATTGCATATACATTTCGGCTACCCAACAAATGGAGCTTAATAACAAAAATAGAGGAAAGTTAACTTCGGATAGGGCCGATGTTTGTATACCCTTGCAGCACGTTTGCTTCTAACTAAGACTACTTTTCGAACCTTACTTTTCTATTGGAGCTATACTATATAGATGTCCGATTTCGACCAAACTTAGTGGAATCATGGAAAAGCATAACAAACTAACAAGTACCTAATTTGGAGTCGATTACATTTAAAACAAAAAAGTTTTTTCCACTAGAATTTCATTTTCGACTGATCATTCATACTGCAGCTATATGCTATAGTCATCCGATTTTGACAAAACTTTGTAGGATTATGTAAAAGTATATAAAATAAATATGTGCCTATGTAAAGGACATTTCCATTTAACACAAAAAAGTTTTTTTTCACAAGAACTAGTTTTTCGACCGATCGTTCCTCTGACAGCTATATACTATAGTCATACGATTTTGACAAAACATCGTAGAAATGTGTGAAAGCATACCATATAATTAAATGCCAATTTTAAGGACATTTCCATTGAAAAGAAAAAAGTTTTTCTTACCACGAATACTTTTCAGACTCTACTTTTCTAAGACAGCTATACTATATAGATGTCCGATTTTGACCAAACTAAGTGGAATCATGGGAAAGCACAGTCAACTAAGAAATACAAAGTTTGGAGGCGTTTCCATTGAAAACAAAAAAGTTTTTCTTACTAGAACTAGTTTTTCCACCGTTCGTTCCTATGACAGCTATATGCTATAGTCATTCGATCCAGCCGGTTCCGACAATTGTGCATCGTATTTGTACTAAAAGACTTCGTGCAAAGTTTTATTAAGATAGCTTTAAAACTGACAGAGGAGATAGCATACAAACAGACGGACGGACAGGGCTAAATCGTAGCTCGTCATGCTGATCAAGAATATATATACTTTATGTGGTCGGAGATGCCGGACAAAAATCCGGACAATTTTATAATACCCTCTGCAAGGGTATAAAAAGGAATTTTGCGTTCTTGCAATTCTCAAGTTCTTATTCTCCAGGTCGTTATATAATATAGCCGGGAGGCAGCCGAAACAGTACTGTCTACGCAACCTTAGCTGCATGTTGTTCATATGTTATCCTTGTTGATTTCTGCTGACTACACAGGTTTACACAAAAGTCATATTTTTAGCCAGAGAAGATAGCAATCGTTCCTAATGTATTTTCGGGTGCTGAACTCAAATAAATTGTCAGTTTTCCCCCAGAGGGTCAGGTTTAAGAGAAATTTGCATAAACGTGTGTTGGACGAGGTTCGTTCACATTTTTAGCTCCTGCAGCCACATTAATTAACTAATTCAAGCCAAATTTGTTTCTACGTAAACTAAATTGAATATCGATCACGAAAATGCAAAACCAAAGTTTGGACCTGGTTCTTAAGATACCATTATTTTGATTTAAACATGAAATATATGAACTTTTCTGAGCAATTTAATTTTTTCGGCAAGTTTAAAAAATTCCTTAAATTATTCTGCCCATTGAAAGAAATCGCGAATCTAACTAGACCATTGTATTCCCAACTTTACTACATTCAAAGTTTTTTGATATCATCGCGCTTTTAAAAGTTATGGCCCAAAATGTCTTAAAATTGGGAAATTACAACGTTAATATTGTGAATCAAAAGAGTACATACTAAAAAGTTATTTTACTTTGATATTTCTCAGTTTATAGAAATTTTAGAGCAAAATTTTATGAAAAAAAGTCAAAAATTTCAACAGTGTTTGGGCCATAATTTCTAAAAGCGCGATGATATCAAAAAAGTGTAAATGTAGTAAAATTGGGTATACTTTGGTCTATTAGACAGTTAATTTCGCGATTTTTTCGATTGGCAGAAGATACATTTGGAACTTTAGCTATCTTCTCTGGTTAAAAAGTTGACTTTTTTTTTGTAAACTTGTGTTATTGACCATGACCTTGAGCCGGCTAACAGCCACCACTTTGACTACAACTTTATGAAAAAAAAAACTATTTCATTAGATGTCCCAAGGCGGGATCTAACCCACGACCTCTTGCACCGCAGGCACGCACACTACCGTCTGCACCATAACCAATATAAGAAGGGTTCTAGAAAAAAGTATACGAACACATTTTTCAACAGCCTTTTTCCTAACCGATCAGCCATATGGGTTCGATATGAGATAGTCTTCCGATATAGTGTGAAAGCGGATATCTTTTATCGAAGTGTTGGATAACTTAGCTCGTCTATAAACTGAAACAAATCGTTTTCTTTCGAACAGTTGTTTTTTTTTGACTTAGACCCTTTAGACATAGTTAACCTATCCGGGCAGTTTCGACATATAAATGACGGGGAGTAAATATAAGATGAACTACAAAAACCACCATCAAGTCAGATTGCCGTCATGATTAAGAAACATCTTGGCAAAACTTTGTAATGTAAAATGGCTTGACACAGCCCCAAAGCCGAGCCTCTCTCAATCTCTTGGCTTGTGCACAAGAGAATGGGACCTACAATTTAACGCCGAATCTGAATGGCAGTTTGAGAAGCATTTCATGGCTAACTACTACACAGCTGGCGTCAACAGCAGAGAGGGGTGACCGGGTGTAAAGTTTATTCAAAGAAAAAAATGTTTCATTAGATGTTCCGAGGCGGGATCGAGCCCCCGACCTCTTGCACAGAGGTTGCGCACACTAGCCGCTGAGCCACCCGGCCACTACTTTACACTTAACTTTACAAGTGTGTAAAAAAAAGAGAGTTTGAAATGTCCATCAAGTCTAAAAACTTGATCAAAGTCCACGGTATGATGGAAAATGAAACAGCGTGAAGTTAGACAGTTTTGCCATTAATTTGAAGCAAAATTGACCGCATAAATTTAATCAAAAAAACACAAAATTCTCAAAATATTATTCGAATTTTCTTTCACAATTCTTATTAATGTTAGTAGTATCCATCCACCGTGATAAAAGAATAAACAACTTCTTTGCAGCATTTTATTTTTTATTTGCTTTATTCTTTGTGACTTTTCATTTCGTTGTATCTTTATCTGTGAAAGTAAAACCAAGTTAATCATATCCCCGCACACCCACATGGCCAACATGTTATTTGGCACTTGCTCATTTGCTTTCAAATGACATGGCACAAAAACCACTGCCGACTGGGCTGCCCTTCGCCAATTTCAATTGAGTTGGTCAGGAGCAGCGGAGAGGGTGAAAATCGTGTGGCAATTTTAGAAGCGTGTGCTGTAAAAATTTGCAAAAATAATTAACACATTCGAGACAAGTCAATCGAAAATGCAAAAACAAAAACAACCAAAATTGTATTTTGACTGAAACTTTGGGTACAAACTTCATGAATCATTCATTTGAATTAATAATATAATCTGTTGCTGGACATGTGAGCAAAACAATCAAAGACTTGTTCCTGTCTTAGTGTGTTTTGTTTGAAACCAAAGCAAAAGAACGCTCTCTCTGAGAGTCGTCTTCTATCTTCTATCTTCATATATATATATATCTCATCTTAAACCGCTTAACCTAGAGTTGAAAGTTTTAGATAGACCTTCGTTTAGGTAAGTAAACGACTCACACTCTAAAAAGCTTTGAAAATGCGATCAAGAAGTGGGTAAAAAACTAGTTTTCATCCAATCGACTTTAAATAAGTATTTTGCCGAGTTGTTTTTTCATCCCATTCGACAATTGTTTTTACCGATTTGAAAAAATCCATCCCAATACCGGAAAATGTGGGGCGGAGATGAAGATGGTTTCAAGGTTATGTATTATTTTTGAGCTATTCTCTATGAAATTTATGGATCCGCATTATGAACCCATTGCACTAGATAAGGGCGTTGCGTGATCCCAAATGAACTACGTTCTTGGGACGGTAACAGATTGATATGTTGTTCAGAATTTTGGTATTCCAAAAATTGAGCATATTGTTTCAAGTTCTTACGGTACTATTATCAACTTTTTTTCTTTGACTTAAGGTTTCAAGTCTAGAAATAAATTCTAAAAATATCCATCGTCTTAGATCCTTTCTATTCTCTTTCTAATTGTTGGCACTGTAATTTATTTTTTCCAATTCACTTAGTGCAATTATCTAACTAATTTGGTAGCTATTCTACAAGTAGTTACAAGTAGTATGCTTGTGCAATTGAGGCTTATCAAAGCGTATTTGCTCGTTTGTCAGTTCGTTTACTATTCACAAAAGCACAGATCTCATTAGGCCCCCACATGTTCTCGTATATATCAACTGTAAAACTGTAGGTACTCGTGTACCTTTCCACGCCCAACTTGTTGATCGTAGTCGAGCTTTTTAATTGTGTCCCATCAGAACTAAGATATGACCATTGAAGTGCTTTCTTCGTATGGTATGATAAGAGCAACGAAATAAAAAATATACCAAAGACGAATATAATTACCTAGATTCAAGGGGGAAATGCACTTTACTCAGGCAGAAATATAATAGAACTTTTAGTGGATGATAAAAGAAATAAAAAACAAGTAAGATATAAGTATATAGTTGATTAGTATGGTGCCACACGAACTGAGTGAAGTGGGTATTTGACTGAATAGCGAATAAATTGAAAGACATTGATCGAGAGACGGTGTATACCAAATGCAATATGTCTGTTTTAGTATTCTTCTTACGAACTTGTTCTAATTCTACTCTACTCCGAGGTGTACATACATACAGACGGACATGGTTATATCAAAAATATATATACTTTATAGGGTCGGAGATGCTTCCTTCTGCCTGTGACATATGTACTTTTGCACAAACTTAATATATTCTGTGTACCTGTGGTATAATTATCTGCGAGAGACGAAACCCTGCTGTTGTAGTTAGACCAAAATCTTATACAGACACCAGAGACCTGCAACAAGCTTCTAATGTTCGATCGTACTCGTGCGTTTACTTGGCTTGGTTGGGCTCGCCGCCTTGGTACGACACACTCAAAATGATCACAAACACATTGAGTCAGAACGAGCAAGCTCTTTTCTTCGCTACGAGTAATAATATGAACAAACTTTTTCGATCTACACTCGTGCTTACTCACACTCGCAACAAAATTTATTCGCACGTACTCGACTTGTTGACGTCGATCTCGACAAGCCTCTTATGCAATTGTTGTTGTGTTTTGAAAACTTCATCAAGCTATCTCTTTTGCTCTCAGAATTTGTTGTTTTTGGTGTGCTTATGATGATTGTGCACAAGCCTTGATCGTAACAGCTCGCAGCAGATCTTTGACTTCGGCATCAAGTACTCGCGGTGACTCGCAGCTTTACTCATGACGGCTCGCAGCAAAACTAAGATTTTAGCAATAAGGAGCTTGCGACGACTCGCGGCCAAAGCCACACTCCAGTTTGACAAGCCTTGAAAGCTGAGCGAGTGTACTCGTGGCGGCTCGTGGCAGTTCTCTGACACACACCTTCTAACTAGACTTTCGAATAAGAAAATAAATTTTTTGAGAGATTTATTCTTTTTTCCAAATTTTATTTTAAGCACTTTCGCACGGGACAAGTCACACAGACACATTTTTCCATCAAGATATTTATGTGGTTTCTATTATAATGCAAATCAACAACTTACAGTTAATTGCAATCGTAAAGTTCGTTATGGTTTCTTATCCAATATTCAGTAACTCTTTGTACCCATTGAATGAATTTAGAGACCAAAATTCAATGAAATCTATAGGCACTTTTTTTTTAAAAAAAAAAAACACGCACCAGAACGATAAGAGCGAGAAAAACGGTGCTTGCGCGGCTGTGCATTCCGAGGCGGGATCGAACCCACGACCTCATGCTCAGCGGTCGCGCACAATGGTTAAGGTTCGGAAATTTGAGGTTCAAGGTTTTCGTTGATCTGCGAATATGCCTTAAGGACCCAAAGCGTAAAATGATAGTAGGTCCGGGGAAAAGGAGTGGCAAGAATCGTACTTCAAACCATTTTACTGTCGTCTTTGATGAATCATAAAATAGCAAAAAATAAAACCAATAAAAATGAACAATAGTAAAAACTTTTCTGCCGATCAAGTGGTTAGCCGAACATTTCTAAAGAAACTTATTTTCGAAATAACAATTAACTGCATAACTATAATACGCGATAAAATACCATGGATTGAATGTTTTAAACCAATTTACTGTGACTAACGACAAATCATTAAATCGCCAAAAAAAATTCAAAACCGCAACGATTTAGAAAAAATGCAAAGAGATTAAGCTCAGGCCCACAACATTCGCTTGTAAATAAGCAAAATACAATGCATAAGCGATTATCCCTAATATTATAATGATTTCGAAAATCAAGACATTTTTCACAGACTAACTGAAGCTGAGTTTAAAACACACTTCCCTGTAGTTCCGTTGGTATCAAGACACTACTAGGCCTAACCCCCTGATGGATCACTAAGCGTTAGTCAGTCGTTAAAGACAGGTAATGCATAACAGCACCCATCACCAGTGGCCTAGGCGGGATTATAACAAAATTGTTCTTTAGTCTCTTCTTCCTTAGACTAGTATTTAGCATGTAAATAAGTTATAAGTTAACTAAAATACCCCACCGCCGCGCTGTAGTGCATTTTAGATCATTCCACTTGGCTTTAGCTGCTGGCCATTGCATTTTCGGTCAGCCACTTTGTCGCCAACACACGCCGCCGTTGGACAATTCGAGCTGGGGTAAAACATAAGAATATTCATTTTTGTACATTAGATTTTAATTTGATTGGAATAGAGGCAACATCGGCCGCACATCCATTATATCTCATTCGGTTCGGGGTTGGACTTAATTTATATTCAACCCCCACGGGCTTAAAATATTTCCGATACGAATGTCAGAATGGGTTCTAGGCTACAAATCTTATTGTGATGTAAACTATGCTTGCCAAATGTGTTTAGTTTCAAATAGATTGGCGCGGCTGCGTAATGACTCACGAAACTTCGATGATCGAAAACGTACGCAAACGATTTATCTCTCTTTTAAGTAAGAAAGAATTATGATTTGAGGATCGTTTTTCTGCAAAACTGATTGATTGTGAATAATAATTTCGAGGAAAAAAGAAAAACCAGAAACAAAAACCCCCAGGGTTTGCGCATCATAATTCAGAGCAATATTGCCATGCCCAGTGAGTCAGTTAGAGTATATCACTCCGAGCGCCAGCAAGGAGGGGAGGCAGGCAAATTATATATAATGCGACTTTAGTTATGCCACAAAAAGTGCCATATAGATTTCACCTTTATTACACATATAATTCAGTTGTCTAAGACATAAAACCCCCTCGTAGTCTAAGCACGACTATTGCGACGCTACCCTTGCCTTTTTGTCAGGAAATGAGTTTTTTTTTCGTTGCGATAACTGAGCAGGGTTAAGCGAGATGTTTGAGATTTCTGAATCAGTCGGAATTTACTCATTTCCTAAATGAACAATATTTCAATTTGCAATTTAGCAAAGTGTTTCCACTTGCCCGCAGCTGCGTCACAAGCGTCTCTCAAGCCCATTGGCTATTGTATAACCCAACACACACTCGATATCTGCGTCATTTAAGGTCGGGCTGCCGCCGACGCGACGCTTGTCTTTGACATGCACCAATTGTTGCTGCCACACACAGTGCGTCACATTTTTTCTTAGTTGTTATTTTTGTCAACAAAACTAGACACATTTCGCGCGCTAATTAAACATCAGCCGACTTGAATGTGGTGAGAATTGATATGTCAATATTTACACAAGTGCCTAAAAGAAGTAAAAAAACAACAACACCCACAACCACGTGTGATTGTCACTAACTTATCAGCAGGAGATTTGGAAAAATTGTAGCACCACTGACTGCCCCGGCCGGCCCCCTTTCTCTCTTAATATTCCTTGCGTCGCAATTTATGAGATGACGACGTCGTCGACGAGGCGTATACGTAATCGCTTTGTAATCTTTTGTCTTGGCAATTAATGCAAAATGTGCAGCAAAAATTGCACATACAAAAATTATACAATTTATTGTATGCAAACAAACATTTTTTTTCATACATATGGGCGGGGTTTTTGTTTACAGGTTTGTCTGTCTCTCTGTCCGTGCATCCATCCATCTATCAATAGACTTTTATATGTTTTCTATTTCACTTGCTTACGTTTTGTGACCCTGAAAACATTGCAAAGGCGCCTTAACCAACCAACCAGGCAGCCAGCCAGTCAGCCAGCATGGCATGTATTTTCTATTGCTTCTTTCCGCATTTGAGAGAAAAATAAACTATGTTTTACTTGTTTGTAAATAGAAATTCAAGAAGAGGAAATACTTCTTACAGGAGACTAATTTGTATGGCAATTGGCATCAAGAATCGGCTCAAAAAGCAGCAATGGAAGCCATGAGCATTTTTAAACAAACAACAATTTTAAACAGCTGATAAGTCATTAATAATGTTGCATTTGTCTTCTAGTTTTCGAAAAGAGAATCGAAATAGACATAACGTTGCCGGATCAATAGCTTGGATGGATTGAAAATCAGCTGATTTGCAGACCTTAATTTCAAAATAAACAAGTAAGAATGTCGAGCAAGACGGATCGTAATATACTCTGTCAGGGGCAAAGTTTGTATATAACTAAAAAATGTTAAGCTAAGCTATTGTTTCAAGTGTTACCCATCGCCTTTGCGGCCAGTGCTGCGCAGCTTAATTTCGATCTTTAGCAACCCGGATTTTATCCATTTCTTCCGAGAAGTGCAATTCTAAAGCATTTTGTTGAAAACAAAAAGTTTTAGAACGATTTTTTTTACCAACAAATCATATTTTTTATAGCCTATAAAGTATATATATTCTTGATCAGCATCAACAGCCGAGTCGATATAGCCATTTACGTCTGTCCGTCTGTCTGTCTGTCTGTCCGTATGAACGCACAGATCTCTGAGATAGTAAGAGATAGGGGTTCGACTTGTATGGAACAAAAACTTCTTATACTTGCAGGCAGATCAAGTTTATTTTCAATTTTGGCTACGCCTCCTCACGGCCCCGCAATTTAGAAAAAAAAAACGTCATATCTCCGTCAGTTTTATAGATAGAAGGTTCGAACCTTCTGGACATAAAGGGTGATTTTTTAGCTATTATCTTTTTGGCAACACTAGTTTAAACAGCTCACGCACGTTTCGAGTTTTGTTTCACTGTCAAACATCTTCAGTTTGGTCTATAATTTAACCATGAATCGTCTTACAAACGAACAACGCTTTCAAATTATTGAATTTTATTATCAAAATGCGTGCTCTGTTAAGAAAGTTCATCGCGCGCTTCTTCCATTTTATGGTCAGTTTAATCGACCCACTGAAACGGCTATTCGGGCTATTGTGACTAAATTTCGCACCAAATTTACATTGTTGGACATTAAACCACCAACACGCTTACGTAGAGTGCGAACTGAAGAAAATATCGCAGCTGTATCGGCCAGTGTTAATGATGACCATCAATTATCGATTCGTCGCCGTTCGCAGCAATTGGGTCTCTGTTACTCAAAAACGTGGAAAATTTTGCGGAAGGATTTAGGTGTGAAGCCTTTCAAAATACAGCTGGTGCAAGAATTGAAGCCGAACGACCTACCGCAACGTAGAATTTTTGGTGAATGGGCTCTTGGAAAGTTGGCCGAAGATCCACTTTTTTACCGAAAAATTGTGTTCAGCGACGAAGCTCATTTTTGGCTCAATGGGTACGTAAATAAGCAGAATTGTCGATTTTGGAGTGAATATCAGACAGAAGCATTGCAAGAGCTACCAATGCATCCAGAAAAAGTCACAGTTTGGTGCGGTTTAAGGGCTGGTGGCATCATTGGACCGTACTTCTTCAAAGATGATGCGAATCGTAACGTAACTGTGAATGGTGAGTGCTACTGTGAGATGACATCCAACTTTTTTTTGCCCAAAATGCAAGAGCTTGACTTACATGACATGTGGTTTCAACAAGACGGTGCCACATGCCACACAGCACGCGCAACAATGGACTTATTGAGAGGCGAGTTCGGTGAACATTTTACTTCACGTTCGGGACCGGTCAAGTGACCGCCTAGATCGTGCGATTTAACGCCTTTAGACTATTTTTTGTGGGGCTTCGTTAAAGCTCATGTCTATACAGACAAGCCCGCTTCAATTGACGCATTGGAAGACAACATTGAAGCATTTATTCGTGAGATACCGGCCAAAATGCTGGAAAGAGAATGCCAAAATTGGACTAAGCGGATGGACCATTTGAGGCGCAGTCACGGTCAACATTTGCATGAAATAATCTTCAAACATTAAATTATATGAACCGTACTATCGATTAAAATAAAGATTTCATGCGTTTTTCTGCATTTTATGTGTTTTTTTTTTTTTTAACTTTCCTATGGCTCTTAAAAAATCACCCTTTACTAAGTACTCGATACTAAGTACTCGATACTCAGTACTCGATTAGGCAGTATTCAATTCTTAGTGCTTGATACTAAGTTCTCGATACACAGTATTTGATACTCAGATACTCTGTATTTGATACTGAGTGTACTAGAGTCTAAGTACTCGATACTGGATACTCTATACTTGATACTATATACTCTAAAATCGATACTCTATAATCGATACTCTATACTCGATACTCTATACGCTTTACTCTATACTCGATACTCTATATTCTATACTCAGTACTCAATTCATAGTACTCAATACTAAGTACTCCCACTCCCCCTACACGACCACCTTTAAGCCCTAAACAACAACACCACAAAATATGTAAGTCAGCGTGACGCGTGACGCTTTTTTTTATGGCTTGACCGCCAAAGCCGAGCTCCTCTCAATCGGACGCGATTTGTAGATCACATGGGAATATTCAAAATATAATTTTCTGTTAAGGGGGTCTTCTCATTGAGCAACTTTTTTTTCCGACTTTTTTTTTTGCATTTATTTATAGCTTGGATATTCAAAAATATCCCCCCAAAAGGATTTTCGAAAACTCGAATTAGTTTAGGAGATATAGTCCTTTTAGTGACCCAATGTGACCTAAATTCCCAAGCAACTGCAAACTTAAAGCGCGTTTATCTCGAAACCACGTTTTTCGAACTGGCGGCCATGATATCTCCAGTTCAACTGAACCGATTTTCATGAAACAAAGTGGAATCTACGCAGAATTGTCACCATTCTCGGGTGAACCTCGACCATAATTTTAAAAAAATTTTTACTATTTTTTTTTTACACTAAACTACAAAAAAAAAGTCCGAAATTGAAATTTTTTTTGAATGGCCGCCATTTTGTCAAAAAAAATCACAAAATTAAGTTTGAGGTTCACCCGAGAATTACATCTATACTGATTATAACCCCGTTTTTTGTTTTCATTTCGGACGCTCCGGAGACCCGGAATCGTGGCCGCCGTGACGACACCCTTTTTTTTCACCACCAACTTTGAAGTCTCATTACTTTTTGAACAGCCCTCGTATCGAGGCAAAAAAAATTTTTTTATTTACTTTGAACCTTTTGTAATACAATAAATAAAAAAAAGGTTTTCAATAATTCTTTGCGTTTTCAAATAAGAATTTTTTTTAAAAGCGTCCAAAAAACGGTTTTTGAATGAGAAGACCCCCTTAAGTTCAATTTCATTTCGTAATCTGAAAAATATTATCAATGTAAAGTTAAACACTTGTTTTTGTGAATCATTTAAAAGCTTTAAAGTCTAAGATCTTAAAAAGGCAGAGGCTATTGGGGACTTTATAAGGAATTCTGAACGTTTAACACAATTTGTTTATTAAACTTTTCTGACGATTTTAAGACTTAGTTGCCCAAAACCGACCAGATAACAGAAGAAGTCTCTAGGCAGTAGGTCATTATTGTTTTTCGTCTATCATTTTTGTTGAACCGAAACGAAACAGTACATAGGTTCGGAACAGTTCCAGGTTCAGCTTTTATTATTAAGGAGGTGCGGTTTAAAGTTCGGTTCACAGTAAATTAATAGTCGGAATTCCGGGTTCGAACCGGTTCGGTTCAAAACCGGTTTGCAGCCCTGATATCTACACGATAAGGCAAAAAAATCGTGTTTTTTCCCCACAAGGTGAGAACCTGCCCTAAGGAAAATTCACCCCCCTCGGTGGAAAATGGGTGGAAAGCCATTGCATAATGCTATTTAGTTTTTCAACCGATTAACTCAAAATTCATTTTCAAAGACTTTTATAAAAATTCAAAAATAACTGCATACCAATCTCTCCCCTGAACTGTGGTCCAAATTCCCAAAATTTTGGCAAAAACTCCAATTATTCAGATATGTGCTCCAAATTTGGCTTGTACACATATTTTGGGCCCCCGAGACTTCTTAACAAGATTTGCTCGTTTTAGACCATTATTTTATATAGCTGCCATATAACCGATCCGGCCGATTTGCACCAACTTTGTTGATTTTTAAGCAATTGAAATAAAATTTTTATTTGTACACATATTTTGGGTGCCCAAGGCGACTTACCAAATTTGTCTCGATTTACGGCTCTAGTTTTATAGCTGCAATAGTAACCGTATTCATCTGACCTAGAGAAATATGGTAGGATATCGAAAGGAGATCTTCTTGAATAATAGCAGTCAGACTTAGAACTCTTACGCTGGATGTGTACATCGTTAATCGCCAGTGTGTAAATGTGAATCTCATCATCTATAGCGCCTGTTCAAAGCTAAGTAGGTTTCATTCAAATGGTTTCTTTCTGTATAATCTTTTAATCATACTTTATCTTGTCACTTAACATAAAAAACAATCCTTTATACTAAAATCTTCAGAGATTTCCAATATCCCTGGATGTATTGTTGAAAAAACTACTTAAATTGGTGAACCGAACCTCATTTTTCGAGAAAGTGGTCCGGTTCGGGTTCAGGATCATATATATATAATCATATATATAAACCCCAAAATACCCGAACCGAACCGGTTCTCAAAGGACCGGTTCACAGCCTTGCTTCTAACATTTCTTTTTTAGATATTCAGCACTGTTCTCAATTCCTATACTTCAAAAATTTTGTGACTTAAATCAAGGTTTTGTGCGAGATTTGGTCTCCAAAACACAAAACTTTTGCAGAAATGGAATCAATCCGTTGCCTCTACCGCAGTTCCTGTCACATCCTACGCTTAAGTGATCTTTCGCTATTTTCAATTGTTCTCAGGGAAGAGTATATAACCAATCGTTTTATATCGTTGTGCTAATTCGCTTATCTTAAGGAGAATAGGAAACTGAAAATAACAGTGAATAGTAAAACTAACAAAGGCCCCAATTGTAAAAATGTTGTGTAAAAGGGGTTGTTAGTTGATTTGCTTATTATCTAATTTGTTGGGTGTTTTTTTTTATGGGCTTTGCTGATTACAGACGACCCTCCAAGGAGGAACGCGAACTTGAGGCAGGGCTTAGGGTGGAGAGTGGTAAGTGTCGTCAATTAGCCCAGTCATGATGCGATAATACATTTCGCAATAGTTTGATTGCTGCCACACACACACACACACACTCTCATGTGTGTTATCGTAATTGATCGTGATGTTGTCTGTTTGGGAAGTCAAGGCAGCTCGTGCGTGACTAAGTGAGTCATTTGAATGAATCGTGAGTTGAAAATGTGCAAGTTCATGCTGATAGGGCAAATGGTATGCAAATTGAGAGAGCGGGATCGCTCTCTCTCGCTCTCTGTCTATTGATAAGTTCAGGTGGTTGTGACGTCATCGGCAACATGTTGCACTGTATGGTGAAATTGTTGCGATATCCAACTTCTCCCGCCAAGTGCTTTGAACTTGAAACTCGTTTTGGAGCACATGCGACGTGCGTACATATGTATAATTTATCAACAAAAGTGAATGACTTTACTTTATCTGCTTGTCCAGAGTACCAGAAGTTTCTATTGTAGAGTTCTCCCCACTACCCCTTCCCTACCCCTTGCCACGCGCAAGGCCACACCATTACGAATGTCAAGGTTAGCACCCGCAAATAGGCAGTAATTATAGCCAACAGAGCAAAAATCAATAAAATAGTTTCTCAATTTTTGTAATTACGCATTTAAAAAGAAACTTGTCCGGTCATTATCGGCCCTCCCACTTCACGCCCACTTACCCCCCACCACTCAACTTACCGGCAAACGCGTTGAAGAAGTAGCCAAAGTAGTTGAAGAAGAAGAAACAACAACAACACTTGTGAGTTCTCTCAGCTGTTGCTCGGGACGACCGCAACGTTGACGCTGCCGTCTAAAAACTAGCGGCACAAACAAAAATGACCTCCTTTACACACCCTCACACGCTCACTCTCTTGCTCCTGGTGTCTCTTTTTCTTTTTGTTGTGTAACTTTGCTAATGATGATGGTGTTCCCAATTTTAAAATGTTTAGCAACAACAAGAACAACACTCTGTCGGCGCTCTGCTGATCTCTAAACTACCGTTACAGCTGGAATAACAGCTGCTTTGCCGACCGCAAATAATTTGTTGAAATTAATTATTATTTGTTAATTATAGATCGGCGCTCTGCAGACGCACGTGGTCTGGTCAACTTTTCTTGTGTCTCTTGGCTGTGTGCGGCGCGTGTGTGTGTGATTGTGGGAACCTGCTGCTGCCCCTGCCTCCCACTTTTTTCAAGTATTTCACAATAATTCCACTTAAATGCACAAAAAAAATTAGTTAACGGCTTGATTTCAATTGTATTTGCGGGAAATGTGATTGTTATTGGCCTGTTTATTATTATTATTTATAAACACGACAACGATATTAACACAAACGAATTCCAAAAACTAAAAACGCTCGCCCAGCAGCGCGGCTATTTATGTTTGTTTTTTTTCACTGCTGCTGCAAAGGGGATATTTTTGGGAAATTTTCCAAAAGGGGATATTTTTGTGCAGTGTGACCTAATGACACACACGTAACGTAAGGGAATTAGACTGTTAACGTAAGCTAAAATTATTAAACTTTCAAAAATGCGGAAGAAATATAAATATTTACAATTTGCAAACTTAAAAATATCTATAAAAGCTAAAAGTTTTAGCTGGCGACCTTTCTAACTGTAGAGTGCTGTGTTTTTTTATGTTTTCCCCTAAAAATGCGGGCCCCTCTCAGCCCCTCTCTCGACGAGACTTTGTATACTAGCTTATATCCCGGCGCGCTCCACTTCGCAGCCGTCAGTCTACAATAAATAAACAATAATACATACAATAAATAAAACAACTGTTTGGAAATCTAATCCAAGGCTGCAAGCCGGTCCTAAGGTTCGCGGAATGAGAGACTGAAAATGTGGGTCGCACAGCCAAATGATATCGTGCGCTGGCCAAAGGAATGTTCTCAATTCCATAACTTTTTTAAAAGTAAACCGATCGCAGTTATGCTTCTGGTTGGTTTTGCTGTTCTCAATTCTGAAGAATATTGCTTACTTTTTACTTGTGGCAAGTCACGGGCCTTAGTGGCCGGGTGGCTAAGCGGCTAGTTTGCGCGACCGCTGTCTAAGAGATCGTGGGTTCGATCCCGCCTCGGAACATCTAATGAAAAAGTTTTCTCTTTGAATAAACTTTACACCCGGTCACCCCTCTCTGCTGTTGGCGCCAGCTTTGTAGTAATTAGTCATGAAAAGCTTCTCAAACTGCAGTTCAAATTCGGCGTTAAGCTGTAGGTCCCTTTCTCTTGAGCAAAGCGCACAAGCCAAGAGATTGAGAGGCTCGGCTTTGGCCCTTTGGGGCTGTGTCGAGCCATTAAAAAAATAACAGGGGAAAGTTAACTTCGGCTCGGCCGTAGTTTTGTATACCCTGCAGCTTCCATTGAAAACAAAAAAGTTTTTCTAACTTAGACTAATTTTTGGACCTTACTTTTCAATGGGATCTAAACTATATAGATGTCTGATTTCGACCAAACTTGGTGAAATCATGGAAAAACATAATACACTGTTAATTTCGGAGGCGATCCCATTAAAAACAAAAAAGTATTTCTCACTAGAACTTCTTTTTCGACCGATCATTCATATTGCAGCTATATGCTATAGTCATCCGGTTTTGATAATACTTTGTAGAACTGTGTAAAAGTATATAAAATAAGTGTATGCCAATGATAAGGACGTTTACATCAAAAACAAAAAAGTTTTTCTCACCAGAACTAGTTTTTCGACCGAACGTTCCTATGGCAGCTATATGCTATAGTCATCCGATTTCGACCAAACTTAATGAAATCATGGGAAAGGATAGTAAACTAAGAAATACGTACTTTGGAGGCGTTTTCATTAAAAACAAAAAAGTTTTTCTCACTGACTGGTTTTTCGACCGATCATTCCTATGACAGCGATATGCCATAGTCATCCGATCCGGCCGGTTTCGACAAATGTGCAGCGTATTTGTACCAAAAGACTTTGTGCAAAGTTTGGTGAGGATAGCATAGAAACAGACGGACAGGGCTAAATCAACTCAGCTCGTCATGCTGATCAAGAATATATATACTTTATGTGGTCGGAGATGCTTCCTTCAATGCGTTACAAACATCAGCACAATTTTATAATACCCTCTGCATGTCGCTTGTACTCATTTTCCTTTTGATTTTAATAGGCTGCTTGCTGCTGCCAAAACCAGATCAAAACTCAGCTGTTTTCTTAACTCTCTTAACGCATAAAGCAAAATAGTGCTAATATAAACACCTATTCTGCGTTATTGCGGCGATAACGATTTCGATAGCAAACTCAGTGCAGTGTAAATGTTGCATTAGTCGCCATTTTTTTTGTATTTCAATCCAATAAATTCTGGGTTAACAGAGTAGGCTATGAACCAATCTCAGTTCAGGCATCAATTGGAGAAATAAAAATAAGTTTAGTCTAGTGTAGTCGTTCAGACTACACAGACGTGTGAATTTATTTATATTTTTGTAATTATTTTCTTTTTTTATTTATTTATTTATTTATTGTGATATGCCTCATGAGTCTGGTGATCTCTCAATATGCTTATCTCTTATCTACTATTTTGGGCAACAGCCCTGCATGCATGCGTACTCTGCGTGCAAATCGGTAGACATCCGTGTCTATATTGGCTCCTTGGAAAGCACGTACGTCTAGCACACCCGATGAATGCCTTCCGTCTATCACAACGTGATCATATCACAATATGATCATGGGTCCTCCAGGTCGCCATGTGTTTGTCGCGGTGTTTAAAATCTTGTGCTACTAACGACCATGTTCCGGCCCGAAGCAAAGTCTATTAGTCCCTCTCCTTTATCGGAGGGTTTTCTGTGCAGGCTAAATCGGCCGATAGTCGGGCGAAAAGCTTCTCTCCCGATTTTTTGCGTTAAAGTCGCCTAGCACAATCTTGATGTGATCGGGGCAGCGCTCATATAGGTCTTCTTTCGTCGCGGCGTCCTTGTCATCTGTTGGTGCGTAAGCACAGATAAGACTAATATTAAAATATTTTGCCTTAAGTCTGAGTACGGCTGGTCGCTTGTTAACTGGTGTTGAAGCTGATGACAGAGCGACGCAGTCTTTCGCAGACTGTAAAGCCGCACCCAAACTCGTGCTTAGTAGCATGACTGCTATAGTACAAGGTGGGTCAAAAGAAGTCATCCGATGTTGTTTGGCTTTAATTTTTTTTCTAAATAAAAAACGTATATTCTGTTTTTTGATTATATTTATTTGAACCTTTAGAATTTTATTGGTCATTTCGAGAAGATGATATCGGCCAAATGGGCGCCGTTACAATTGATTGCCATTTTTCATCCTTCGGCAAGAACTTCGGGCTCGCACTTGTGTCGAATGTTGTCCTTGAGGGCTTCCAAGGTCTCGGGCTTGGTTACGTAAACACGGGACTTCAAAAAAACCCCAGGGCAGTCAAATCGCCAAAACGAGAGACGAGGCGACCCGGGAACGCCGCCTTCAGAATGTCGGTGGTGGCTCGCGCAGTGTGTCCGTTGCTCCGTCTGTTGGAACCACATGCCTCCAGTCCCATCGTCCAATTGCGGCAGAAAAACCCGGTTAACATGACCCTATAACGCGAACCGTCCACTGTTGGCTTTTGGGGCACCGAAAATCCACGAGTGATGCACGAGGAGCCATTACACCCGCTCAAAGTGACTGCATGGTGCGCTGTTCACGCTGGAGGAGTCATCGGGCCATTTTTTCGAGACGGTGCGCGTTATAGGGTCATGTTAACCGGGTTTTTTCTGCCGCAATTGAACGAATTAGGACTGGAGGACATGTGGTTCCAACAGGACGGAGCAACGGCAATGCGCGAGCCACCACCGACATTCTGAAGGCGGCGTTCCCGGGTTGCCTCGTCTCTCGTTTTGGCGATTTGCACTGGCCTGCAAGATCGCCCAATTTAACCGTTCGACTTTTTTGTGGGGTTTTTTGAAATCCCGTGTTTACGTAACCAAGCCCGAGACCTTGGAAGCCCTCAAGGACAACATTCGACACGAGTGCGAGCCCGAAGTTCTTGCCGAAGTGATAAAAATGGCAATAAGTAACGCCGCGTCACTTCTCGAAATGACCAATAAAATTCTAAAGGTTCAAATAAATATAATCAAAAAACAGAATATACGTTTTTTATTTAGAAAAAAATTAAAGCCAAACAACATCGGATGACTTCTTTTGACACACCTTGTACTATAGCAGTCATGCTACTAAGCACGAGTTTGGGTGCGGCTTTACAGTCTGCGAAAGACTGCGTCGCTCTGTCATCAGCTTCACACCAGTTAACAAGCGACCAGCCGTACTCAGACTTAAGGCAAAATATTTTAATATTAGTCTTATCTGTGCTTACGCACCAACAGAAGACAAAGACGCCGCGACGAAAGAAGACCTATAGAGCGCTGCCCCGATCACATCAAGATTGTGCTAGGCGACTTTAACGCAAAAAATCGGGAGAGAAGCTTTCGCCCGACTATCGGCCGATTTAGCCTGCACAGAAAACCCTCCGATAAAGGAGATGGACTAATAGACTTTGCTTCGGGCTGGAACATGGTCGTTAGTGGCACAAGACTTTAAACACCGCGACAAACACATGGCGACCTGGAGGACCCCTGATAATAAAACGGAAAACCAGGATGATCACGTTGTGATAGACGGAAGGCATTCATCGGGTGTGCTAGACGTACGTGCTTTCCAAGGAGCCAATATAGACACGGATGTCTACCGATTTGCACGCAGAGTACGCATGCATGCAGGGCTGTTGCCCAAAATAGTAGATAAGAGATAAGCATATTGAGAGATCTCCAGACTCATGAGACATATCACAATAAATAAATAAATAAATAAAAAAGAAAATAATTACAAAAAAATATAAATTCACACGTCTGTGTAGTCTGAACGACTACACTAGACTAAACTTATTTTTATTTCTCCAATTGATGCCTGAACTGAGATTGGTTCATAGCCTACTCTGTTAACCCAGAAATTTATTGGATTGAAATACAAAAAAATGGCGACTAATGCAACATTTACACTTCACTGAGTTTGCTATCGAAATCGTTATCGCCGCAATAACGCAGAATAGGTGTTTATATTAGCACTATTTTGCTTTATGCGTTAAGAGTTAGGAAAACAGCTAAGTTTTGATCTGGTTTTGGAAGCAGGAAGCAGCCTATTAAAATCAAAAGGAAAATGAGTACAAGCGACTTATGTTTACAGTTATTTGTGATAGAGAAAAATTAATCTATGATGCAATTTATGAGTTTGGTCTTCGACGCATTTGGAAACTTAATCTTGCCTTGCTTTATGTTAAAATCTATATTTTAACTTAATTTTTGACATTTTAGTTCTTGTTAAAGACAACAATAACAAAAGATTGCACAAAGTTTTTTCCAGAAAGAGAAACAATTGACACCTCTGAAGTTTGTTGTTTCCACTTCACAACAGGCCGTCTATTTTGATGGGACGAACATTCTACTACGTATTCTTGATGTCGGTTTCATAATCCCAAAAAGGGTGGGTTTTTTGATTTCTCAGCTTCCTTATAATCGAAAACGAAGAGATCCACATCATATTCATCGGTTCTACAGGAGAACTCTGCAGTCGGGAGCAACGCGAGCTGTCAAGGAGCGATATCGGAAGAAAAGGAGACAGGAGAAGCGCGTTTTCAGAAGAAAAAATAATGATCAGGAAAAGCGTTTGCGTGAGGAAGTCGAAAGCCTGTTCGGCATGAGTAAAACTCGAAAATTCTACCAAAAAGTTCGGCAACTAGCCGAAGGTTTTAAGCCCGGAGCCTCACTATGTAAGGACTAAGCCGGAAATCTTGTCACAGATCCTAAAGAGGTAATAGACAAATGGAGAAACTATTTCTCCATTTCTGCTGGGAGGCGATGACGAACACAATGACGCAGAATTCGGTCCGAAGAGAGCATGCCCGAAGATTGGAGCCTAAGTGTTCTCTGCCCAATACTTAAAAAAGGAGACCCTGCAATCTACGCCAATTACCGCGGGATCAGTCTCCTACCCATCGCATATAAGGTTCTATCATGCATCCTATATAAACGTCTTAAGCCGAGAATAAGTGAACTGATTGAACCTTATCAGTGTGGCTTTAGACCTAGTAAATCCACCATAGACCAAATATTCACATTGAGACAAATACTGGAGAAGACCCATGAGAGAAAGATCGACACCTACCACCTTTTCGTTGACTATAAAGCCGCCTTTGGCACGCCGATAAGGTCAAAGTTCTTTGAAGCCCTATCTACCTTTGGAATTCAAGCAAAAAAAATAGGGGAAAGTTAACTTCGGCTCGGCCGAAGTTTTGTATACCCTTGCAGCTTCCATTGAAAACAAAAAAGTTTTTCTAACTAAGACTACTTTTTGGACCTTACTTTTCTATGGGATCTATAATATATAGATGTCTGATTTCGACCAAACTTGGCGAAATCATGGATAGCGTAATACACTGTTCATTACGAAATTTGGAGGCGATCCCATTTAAAACAAAAAAGTTTTTCTCACTAGAACTTCTTTTTCGTCCGATCATTCATACTGCAGCTATATGCTATAGTCATCCGATATTGATAAAACTTTGTGGAAATGTGTTAAAGTATATACAATTAGTGTATGCCAATAAAAAGGACGTTTTCAATAAAAACAAAAAAGATTTTCTCACTGGAACTTGTTTTTCGACCGATCGTTCCTATGGCAGCTATATGCTATAGTCATCCGATTTTGACCAAACTTATTGAAATCATGGGAATGGATAGTAAACTAAGAAATACGTACTTGGGAGGCGTTTCCATTAAAAACAAAAAAGTTTTTCTCACTAAGACTAGTTTTTCGACCGATCGTTCCTATGACAGCTATATGCTGAAGTCATCCGATCCGGCCGGTTCCTACAAATGTGCAGCGTATATGTACTAAAAGACTTCGTGCAAAGTTTGGTGAGGATAGCTTTTAAACTGACCGAGGAGATAGCCTAGAAACAGACAGACGGACGGACGGACAGACGGACAAGGCTAAATGAACTCAGCTCGTCATGCTGATCAAAAATATATATACTTTATGTGGTCGGAGGTGCTTCCTTCAATGCGTCACAAACATCCGCACAATTTTATAATACCCTCTGCAAGGGTATAAAAACGTGACCATAAATATTTTTTTTACTTTGAGTTTCGAGAGTAACATTCCAAACTACATTTAAAAACAAGAAAGAAAGTCGGTCAAGCCAGACTATAACATACTCTGTACCTGTGCAGTGCTGCCCATCACCGTTGCGACCGGTGCTGCCCATAATTGTTTGTTTTCCTTATAACTCGACAACCGTTCATCCGATCTTTACCATTCCTTTGGCGGATACATAAATAATCCTGATTACTAAATATTTCCAGAAGGAATGAACCTTCTTTCTATAAAACTGTGGGAGATATGAAGTTTTTTCCAATTTGCAGGGGCGGAAATGGGCGTGGCAAAAGTTGAAAATAAACTTAATCTGCCTGCAAGAAGAAGAAGCACATGTCCCATACATGTCAAACCTCTATCTCTTACCGTCTCTGAGATCTGTTTGTTCATACGGACTGACAGACAGACAGACGGACATGGCTAGATCGACTCGTCTGTTGATTCTGATCAAGAATATATATCCTTTATAGGGTCGGAGATGCTTCCTTCTGCCTGTTACATACTTTTGCACAAACTTAATATACTCTGTACCTCCGGTACTGAGTATTAAAAATGGTTCCAAAATTATTAATTTATTTTCTTATTTTTGGTGTAGCTAGTTCGACGATATCCCGAAAAATCGAGCAGCAACGATTTCACTGAAAACAGTTTTATGACCTATAATCAAGTCCTAATCAAACTGCATTCACAGTTTTTGACGTCATTTTAGTCAAACCTCAAACCTGAATGATGTTGAGGAGCACTGTGGGCCTTAATGATGGTTTACATCAAAAGGCAACCGAGAGACGACTCACACCTGAAAGGAAAAAAATGACAAGATAAAACATTGTTTGGACACTCTACTCTTCCATTTAGTTTGTATTTTCTTTGAAAACAATGGATTTTTCTGAAATAATTCCGTTTTTTTTTTTGTTTTGGGAGAGAAATCTGCTTTTTTGAAATTGTCTTGTTTGTTACAGAATCTTGATGGACAGCCGCAGCGGCAGGTGGTTGCACCTGAAGGGGAATGAGAGTGTGTGTGTGTGTGTGTGTGTGAGTGTGTGTAGGAGACTGACAGAGAGAGTAGAGAGAGATTTATAAACTAAACAAACAAACAAAATGATGTGCAGATCATCAGATGGTAGTCTCGGCTCCTGGCCTGCCTTACAGGCGTCCATAGTGCGCCTGGCTGGGCTTGCGATCCGTAAAGAAGTTGCGCAGCACCAATATCTGCGCCAGGCCAATCAGCACCACCGCAGCCGTCTCCAGCGAGGACCAGACCAAGACACGCTGATTCAGGTTCTCGGCCCGCTTGCGTCCCTGCGCCTCGCGCAGGCGATGATGCGTCTGGGCATCCAGTATTTGATTGAGGTCCTTGTGTATCGCCTGCGACGATGTCTCCATTTGTGTCAGCACCGTGGCGTGCTCGTCCACGCCGTGCAGCGCCTCCTCCTCGCCCACCTGGAAGTCCACGTAGACGATCTTGTGCGAAAAGGCCGAGAACTGGTTGCCGAAGCAGGCCGTGTACACGCCCTGGGTCTTGGCCACAAACTGGTGGCTGTCGAACGTGGCGCGCTCCAGCTTGTAGATGACCTGGCCCTGCGGATCCTTCAGATGGACATCCACATCCAGTTGGCCACCGGCCGACACCTGGAACTCGAAGTAGACGCTGGTGTTGCGCTTGATCTCCTCGTAGAAGCAATCCTCCGCATTGTCGGCTAAGTCGAAGGTGAACTCCACCCCGGCCACGGAAGCGGCCAGGCCCAACACAGCCACGGCCGCCAGCAGGCACAGCCTCTGTAAGTTGAACTGGGGACCGGGACTCATGGTGGTTGCTTTGGTTTGTGGGTTAATTGGGTTTGGGTGGTATGTGCCACGCAGTAGCAGCTGGGCCAGCTGGGTTGTCAGTCCGCGGAGAAGTTCTAGCAGATAATTCGGCTAATTGGATGCCAACTGCAAAGAGGAAATTGACGCACGCACACAACTAAACTTAAACGCTGTGGCCAATTGAATTTATTGTTTCAGCTGCTTACCCTTTTCGCTTTTTTTTTTGGTTTTTCTGGCTTTGACTAAAGGTTCTTAGCTTACGGAATAATCGGAATAAACGGAATACGTGTGTTGTTTGCTCTGTGTGACCTTACCAGCACCAGAATGTCAAAAATAAGGGGATGGCTTGAAACCGTGGTCAAACGATAGGGGGAAATTTGATATAATAACAGTTTCAACACTTTTTGCTTGGCGGCTAAATCAAACTACAAAGAATTAAAATATGTTGTTTCTGAAAAGCTGATATTCTGAATAGGTAATAGAAAGACCAATTTTTTTTTTTGAAAATAACTATATATTTCAAATGCAATTTTCTCCAGGAAATAAATTGTATAACATTTTTTTTGTGGTCATTAAAGAAAAGTCTATTAAACATTTAATGACATCAAAATAAAAAAATTAGAGCCATGCTCCCATTTCCGCATTCGCAAACGTATTGTGATTTAAAATCGGGTCTCGACTAAATTTTTTCTCCAAATCTGCCCGCAAAACTTTTGCGAATGCGAAAATGGGAAATTGGCTGATAACACAAGTTTACAAAAAAAAAATCAACTTTTTAAGTACACTGGAAATTCCTGATATATGGAAGACAGGCAAAGTTGTAACCATACTAAAACCAGGTAAATCAGCAGATCAGGGTTCGTCACCAACATGGTTTCAGGGAAGGCCACAGCACCACGACAGCTCTATGTGAGCTTGCCACCACCATCACCACAGGCCTAAACAGCAGAAGACCACTCGAAAGGTCTATTATAGTGGCGCTTGACCTATCAAAGGCGGGCTTTGATATGGTCAGTCACACTATCCTTCTCCAAGACCTTCAACAGAGCACGCTGCCCAACTACATCAAAAGACGGCTGCTGAACTACCTTTAAGGAAGGCAGTCGCATGTTGAATTTCGAGGAACCACGTCAAGCCGTAGGAAATGTAAACAAGGAGTACCTCAAGGGGGTGTCCTATCACCATTATTGTTTAACCTCTACATTGCAAACCTGCCAACACCGCCTGCAGAGGTTAAATTAGTCTCGTACGCCGACGACTGCTCAATAATAACATCGGGAAAGGACACCAGGATCCTGGAAGAAAGATGAGTAGCTATTTGCTTCTTCTCTGACAGGAACCTAACCCTATCAGCCACCAAATCAGCCGCCACACTGCTGACCACGTGGATCAAGGAGGTCAAACAAATACTCGATATCCATATTAATGGCCAGAGTATTCCCACCCTCAACAACCCCAAAATCTTGGGGGTTACGTTTGACTCACTCTACGTCTTCGCCAAAACACGCAGAAGGCGTGGCCAGAACCGCATGGAGTAGGAATAAAGTCTTCAAAGCAATGGCAGGAAGTTGCTGGGGAAAGGACAAGGAAACCATTGTGACCTCATACAAAGCGATTGCCTGATTGCTAATCAGCTACGCAGCTCTGATATGGTCGCCTTCCATCAGCGACACGCAATGGAGGAATCTGCAAACGGTGCAAAATGCAGCACTCCGAGTGGCCACCGGCTGCCACATGATGTCGCATCCCGACCATCTGCACCAAGAAACGGAGATCTTGCCGGTCAGGCAGCATAATGAATTACTTACCCAACAGTTCCTCATCAACTGCCAAAATCCATCCCACCCGAACCACGAGAGCACAAAGGAGAGACAGGCCTGTTCGCTTCGACCTTAGAACTTCCTTTTCGTCAATTGAGGATCTTATCGCTACAAATCCGATGACACAAAGCGACTGCATTGAAGCCAGAAACATCGCCCACACTAACATGGTTGAAAACACCATCAAGGCTCTGCACGAAAATGTTATTCTCGAAGGCAGACCACCGTCCATAGACAAAAGCGAGACAACCCTCCCACGTACCACAAGATCCACGCTTGCACAACTCCGATCAGGAAAGAGTAGGCAAATGCGGCCTACTCTTGGCTGGGTGGCTCAGCGGTTAGTGTGCGCGACCGCTGAGCATGAGGTCGTGGGTTCGTACCCGCCTCGGAACATCTAATGAAAAGTTTTTTTCTTTAAATAAAACTTTACACCCTGCCACACGTCTTGCTGTTGGCACCAGCATTGCAGTAATTAGCCATGAAAAGCCTCTCAAAAACTGCCGTTCGGATTCGGCGTTAAACTGTAGGTCCCTTTCTCTTGTGCTAAAATTAGAAGCGCACAAGCCAAGAGATTGAGAGAGGCTCGGCTTTGGCCCCTTGGGGCTGTGTCATCATGACAAGCCGATTTTATTATTTACTTGCCGCGGACCACACGACACTCTACACCTGTTTAGCTGCTCTATGAAACCCCACCACTCTCACACCCATTACACTATGGACCCTCCTTCCTATCGAGGCAGCTACTTTTCTTGAAATGGACTTGGGTTCCTAACCTCAACATCTTCTTAATTTTAACTCTCTTTTCTTTTCATACCACGTACATAGAGTCGACCCAGCTGTTACAACAAAAGAAAAACAGTTTTCCAACCGATTTCAGATTTTATTCTACTAAGTTTCCAGCTTCAAAAGATATAGGTTGCTTTTTATTAAAACAAGGGCCGAACCAAAGTTCGAACCAAAGCCTTCACCCAAAACCCTCAACGGAAACTAAGAAAACTAGAATTTATCTATTTATTTGTTTGCAAGAAAGTTGGATTTTACATAGATTTATTAAAGAAAACAAAACTCAGAAAGGGTCGAGCACATCACTGCAGTGCTGAGGAGAGAATGATAGCCCACAAAGCGCCTGTGCTTAGAGCAGCAAAATTGAAGATGAGAAACAACTTTATGCCAAGGTCTGTATGTGAAAGCGCCAGTTGCAGTATTCTGTGAAAAGAAAGATAGAAAAAATCCATCAGTAAATGTGCTAAAAACTTTCCAATTTAAGAATCTCTCAAGACTTATGAGCAGAAAATCAGTGATTAAAAATTTTGCGTTGGATTAGGAACAGTTCTCTTCATGGTTGGTCGAAGCGAGCTGGGTATGTTTGTCATCACAAAAGCAGTATATTGAAATTGTTCGAATCAATTTGTCAGACTTACCTTTATTTATGCAAATTTCGACGGTAGCAGTCTGGAGATTCCTGGAATAGAAGAGAAAAGGCGGTTTGTCAGTCAAGCTCTGGTTTTGTGATTTGGCGTTAAGGCCCTATTTGGAAGTTCAGTGGAATACATTGTCATTTATATTGATTTCAAATGATGGGGAATCCGTAGAAAAATCATCATTAGAGAAATTCTATGACTTTTTTAAATTATATAAATGAAGACGTACCTATACATTGGTCCGTAGCTGAGTAGAAATACAGATTAAGCAAATCTACTTCTTCTATTCCCAGTCTTCTCAGCTCAGAAAATGTTCTAAAAAGAAAAGTATTGACATTAAATAGTGACTGATTTGGTTAAGGAACAAAATGGTATAATTTGACAGATTTGATCAGAGATATTTAATTTTGCGTTGGATTAGGAACAGTTCTCTTCATGGTTTATCGAAGCGAGCTGGGTATGTTTGTCATCACAAAATCAGTATATGAAAATTTTCGAAACAAATTGTCTTACTTAATTGCAGATCAGTGCCAATGACAGTGTTCGACGGCCTCTTCTGTCTGTCTGGAGATTCCTAGAATAGAAAAGAAAAGGCGGTTTGTTATTCAAGCGTTGGTTCTATAATTTGAAGTAAAGAGACTATTGCAAAGTTCAGTGGCTAACATTGTCATTTATAATTATTTCAAATGATGGGGAATCCGTAGAAAAATCATCATTATGGGAATTCTAAACGTATAAGAACTATTTAGATGTTGACTTACCCGTAGTAACGTCGGTTTGCAAGAGTAATTCTTCTTCGGATTTCCAGACTGGTGTTGTTGTCGCTGATTATCGTCGTTCCGAGGTAGACAAATTCCTTAACAACCTTGAAGTTGTAGTCTCCCATTGCAACAGATTGTCGAATGTTTTCTACAAAAAAACAAAAGAAAAATGCAGAGTTTAGTTTGTGTTGAGACTGCAAGGGAACAGATAGTACAAGTTTCTTAAAATTTTATCAGTAATTTATGTTTTGCGTTGGATTAGGAACAGTTCTCTTCATGGTTTATCGAAGCGAGCTGGGTATGTTTGTCATCACAAAATCAGTATATTAAAATTTTCAAAACAAATTGTCTTACTTACTTGCAAATCAGTGCCAATGACAGTGTTCGTCGGCTTTAGTCTGTCTGGGGATTCCTAGAATAGAAAAGATAAGGCGGTTTGTTATTCAAGCTTTGATTCTATAATTTGAAGTAAAGAAACTATTGGAAAGTTCAGTGGCTAACATTGTCATTTATACTAATTTCAAATGATGGGGAATCCGTAGAAAAATCATCATTACGGGGACTCTAAGACATATAAAAACTATGTAGATGTTGACTTACCTTTTCACCGCAGATTGATCAAGTGCAAAATTATTGATCCAAGTTTAAAACTTTGCAGGTGGAGCAGAACCCAAGTGTTTTCAGTTCCGCATGATTTCTACAAAAAACAAAAGAAAAATTCAAAGAGTTTAGTTTGTGTTGAGACTGCAAGGGAACAGATAATACAAATTTCTTAAA
Organism: Lordiphosa collinella; assembly: GCA_018904265.1. Classification (NCBI taxonomy): domain Eukaryota; kingdom Metazoa; phylum Arthropoda; class Insecta; order Diptera; family Drosophilidae; genus Lordiphosa; species Lordiphosa collinella. The sequence goes on along the minus strand of JAEIFV010000440.1, from coordinate 135,335 downwards.
ATTTGATCAGTAATTTATGTTTTGCGTTGGATTAGGAACAGTTCTCTTCATGGTTTATCGAAGCGAGCTGGGTATGTTTGTCATCACAAAGTCAGTTTATTTAAGTTTTCGAAAAAATGTGTCTTACTTACTTTTGTTAATGCAGAGTTCGACGGCCTCAGTATAGAGATTCCTAAAATAGAAAAGAAAGGGCGGTTTGTCATTCAAGCTTTGGTTCCATAATTTGAACTCAAGAGCCTATTGGCAAGTTCAGTGGAATACATTGTCATTTATATTTCAAATGATGGGGAATCCGTAGAAAAATCATCATTACACAAATTCTAGTGGACGTTTTCTCATGTTTCTGTTTTAGCAAATTTTTGGAATTTGGACTGCTCATTTTGAGCATGAGCTATTGCGTAAATCCAGCTGGTTTTGCAAAAACATGACCATGATAAAACGGCCCCAACACAATATTAAATATGTAGTATAAATGAAGACGTACCTATACATTGGTCCGCAGCTGAATAGAAATACAGTTTACACAAATCTGCTTATAATAGCATGCGAATTTGTTGATCCACTCTCAGTCTTCTCAGCTCAGAAAATGTCCTAAAAAGAAAAGTATTGACATTAAATAGTGCTGATTTGGTTAAGGAACAAAATGGTATAATTTGACAGATTTAATCAGAGATATTTAATTTTGCGTTGGATTAGGAACAGTTCTCTTCATGGTTTATCGAAGCGAGCTGGGTATGTTTGTCATCACAAAGGCAGTATATTGAAATTTTCGAATTAAGTTGTCTTACTTACTTTCATATCAGTGTAAATGATAGTCTTCGATGGCCTCAGTCAGGAGATTCCTAGAATAGAAGAGAAAAGACATTTTGTCATTCAAACTCTGGTTCTATTATTTGGAGTTAAGGTCTACTTTTTTGGCAAGTTCAGTGGAATACATTGTCATTTATATCAATTTCAAATGATGGGGAATCCGTAGAAAAATCATCATTAAAGGGTTTCTAAGATGTATAAAAACAAGGGGAGTGGGACATATCATTTTTTTTTAAATTCATAGAATTGACTGTCATAAAAAAGTCATGAATTAACGAACCAGCTGATTTCTTAAATCATCGACCTCCCAACTTCATATCACAGAGAGAAAAATCTGTTCTTTCATTAATCTTCATATCACTGAGAGATAAATCCGTTATAAGTCGAAACATGAATTCCGTGAACGAAAGTCTGCAAAGACCGCTTTTTTTCTTAAAAGGTATTGTGTTGAATTGACAAAATTTTGTTGTGAAAAATCGCGATTTAAAAAAATGTCGCCTGCGGCTCTAGTTTGCACAGCCGCCGCATAGCCGTCAACGTTTTAGTTCTTTTCGTTGCAGTTTGGCAGGTATAAGATCAATTATTGTCATCAATCGACAAGAAACCATTTAGGTTTTATAGGTCTAAGCCTTTTTTAAGTTTTTTTTCACTCACTTTAATTCGATCCTGAAAGTGTTAATAGTCAAAGTGACCAGATAGCTTTAGTGTGGCAAACTTAATTGAAGGATATAGAATTGTTTCGGATCTACGTAACGTAAGCGATTTTTTGCTTGACATTTAGTTTGAATGGGGGAAATAAAAGGTATTGTGAGAAAAAAAAATGCAAAAAACATTGTAATGCGGAATAAAAAAAAATCGCCGTCAATCCCAAAGCAAGAGATCACTTTTTTTTGTTTCCCTCAAAAAAAAAAACATAGAAAGGAGAAAATTGTAAAAGGAATTAGAGACTTAAAACCAACTTTCGAAAGTACCGGGCGTTATAAATTGCAGGAGGATATTCGATATAAGGATGTTGAGTCATCTGTCACCTAGACGAATGCAACTGTTTCGCCTGTCTTACCATCTTTTTTTTCTTTTCCTTAAAAAACCTGTATACTTATCATTTTCTTGTTAATGACATAAGTGCAAAATAACCTCCGCCCGCGGGTGTTATTTCACTTTTGAAAGTAAAATAATGTCCGCGGGTCTTATTTCACTTTTCGAAGTGAAAAAGGGTCCGCGGACGTCATTTCATGCCCCCTATAAAAACTGGGGGCATGAAATAACGCCAGTTAAAATAACGAAAGTCTGCAAAGACAGCTATGAAGCTTACTTTTTATACTCTGTACCAAAGGTACATAGAGTATAATAAGTTTGTGCAAAAGCCATGTCCGTCTGTCCGTATGTCTGTCCGAATGAACGCACAGATCTCAGAGATGGTAAGAGATAGAGGTTTGACATGTATGGAACTTATGCTTCTTATACTTGCAGGCAGATCAAGTTTATTTTTAATTTTTGCCACGCCCGCAAATTGGAAAAAACGTCATATCTCCCACAGTTTTATAGATAGAAGGTTCGTTCCTTCTGGACACGTTTAGGATTAATAATCGATCCGCCAAAGGAATGGTAGAGATCGGATGAACGGTTGTCGAGTTATAATGAAAACAAACAATTATGGGCAGCACCGGTCGCAACGGTGATGGGCAGCACTTCACAGGTACAGAGTGTGTTATAGTCGGGCTTGACCGACTTTCTTTCTTGTTATCAGGGATTAATACCGAAACTATTATCGGTTTCGGTACAGGTACCGGTATGAACCGAAATGAATGGTTCTATTTCGGCTTTTAATTTATTTCGGTTTTCGGTTTCGATAAGGAACTCAGTTTTTTGTTTCGGTATACCGGTACGTACCCGGTATAAGTACACTTTTTTTTTAATATTGTAAAAAGTAAAATCTGAGATAAGTTAAAAATCATTTCGAATATGTTTATGTGCAAGAAAAATGTTAATGAAGTTCAGCAGGTTATTTTTTCACAAAAATAATGTGTTTTTATCACCAAATTTCTTTCCGACATCATACGCACATGACACACTGTGTAGAGAGCGGCCACTCACCAGATTTTAAGACTGCGACTATTCTCCAACAAGAACAAAACTACAGAAAGCGGTTCACTCTTGAAATGCTTCACATTATAAACACACCTAAGGACAAGAGACTTAACTACAAAACAGACACTGAGAACTGCGCTCACCTATACCATTACTTACGCGACAAATAAGAAAATAGTTTAAGACTCCACGCCACAGAGTGCAGACGTGTAAAAATTGTACGTGAACTGTTTTTTGTGAATTTCTGTAAAATTAAATGTTTATAATTGGTGTTTATTTATAGTTTGCCCTGAAGACGGTTGCCGAAGAGCAACCGAAATATATCGGAAAAAACAAACAAAACAATTGTTTTTCTTATCACTTGACCTCGAGCCTGCTTACATCCAACCGAATTTCTTTTCTTAAGCAGATTAATCAGCAACCGACGAATTTTAACCATATATATTTGTTCAAGGTAATATGGTCAGATAAAACAAAAATGAATCGATTCGAGTCAGACGGACGATCCTGGTATTGGACTAGAGATCCCACAATTCAATCACAAAGTACAGTGCGGCAAACGGACAAGCACGGTGGCTACTAAGTTTTGTTTTGGGTGTTTATATAAAAATGAAGTTGGACCCTTGGTATTGATCGAAGGAATAATGCGTAAGGAACAATATCTGAGCATTCTGCAACAGAATCTAGGAGGGCTAGGGTTAAGAATCACGCCCTGAAATGACGAAAGCTAATCGGTGTCAGCCCAAAAACAGTGACCCTAACACGTGAAAAGTATGCATGAAAGTTGTACTTCTTTCATGATGACAAATCCGACTGGGATGGCTGTATATATGTTTTTTTTTGTGTATGTGTGAGTATGTCATCATGAAATATGCCATTTTTCATGCTTATTTTTCACATGAGAAGGCATGCAAAGACCTGACCCAGTCGGACTTGTCAACTTTCATGCTTACTTTTCACGTGAGAAGGCATGCAAAGACCTGAGCCTTCGACTTCGTTTTGCAATGGAAACGCCGAGAAACTCCGTTTGGGGGTGACGTCATCAGCAGTCTTCGGCTTAAGAAATTTCTTACTTTCTCAGTACAGCAGATGTACTAACTTTATAAGTCGTAGGAGGGAAGACTTGAGACGTTCGCTGCCGCACCCCTGAGTTTTGCATGTACTGAAATTTTATGCCACCAGATGTATTGAGATTTCTCAACACATTCTGCAAAGTCCAAACAGACACCTCACTAACATATAAACACACACAAACGCAAATGACTTTTAATTTCTTCGCTTACGTCCATTCGGTCAGTGAATGAATAGAGCAAACCGAAAACAAAACCATTGGTTGTTCGTTGATCACAGACCTTTTCGTTCAAGAGCCGATGAAAACGGCTCATCTCTGACTCTTTGCTCAAAGGGTCCGTAATTAACAGTTATTTTGGACAACGAAAAATGGTCAATTGTTATTTGCGAGCCCCGTTTTTTAGACAAAAAGAGTGAAATAACACCCTTGGACGTTATTTCGCATGGCGTTTTTTCATGCCCCATAAAAACTATGTAGATGTTGACGTACCTATCCATTGCTCCTTTGAAGATAGTTCATCCAATTCTTGAATCCATGTTTTCTATACGTTCTCAGTTCCGTATATTTCCTACAAAAAAAAACAAACGAAAAATTCAAAAACTTTAGGTTGTGTTGGGACGGTGGCAAGAGAAAAGATAAAACAAATTTCTTAAAATTTGATCAGCAATTTATAAGTTTTGCGTTGGATTAGGAACAGTTCTCTTCATGGTTTATCAAAGCGAGCTGGGTATGTTTGTCATCATAGGTTTGTGTATATCTAGTAAGTTCCATTAGTGATGCTTACCATGTGTCTTTCCTGTCCACAAGTATACGTATCGTAAGCCCAATATGTGACATCTGAAAAATCAAAAATGGCTTTTATTAATCAATCAAAAATTACTATATACTTAAAGTTTAATGTATTGGCAAATCAGTTCTACTATCTCAGCATTAGCATTTCACATAGTTGTTTTCAAAATCAATAAATATCTCATCAAACGAATATTGGTGTAATAACGAACACAATCATTGGGTATTTACTTACTTATATTTTGTTTCCTCCAGCCAAGCGACACCAAATTCAAAGTCTCCTGTAAGAAAAGACAGCACAAAATTAGTTGGAACTTTTTAGCCAAACTTAGGGCAGTTAGATCGCGATGCTTAGGCAGAAGCTTCAGTTTGTATGGTGTTAGTTTTCATCAATGTTTTCAAGAGTAGCAAATAACAAATCATCACGTTCTTAAAACAAAAATTGAAAATCAATTCTAAAATTTATACTTACATAATGGAAAATGATGACGACTCCTTGTGGTTATCTACGAGAAGATGGGGGGAATTGGTTATTAAAACTTGAAATGGAAAATTTAAATATTTGTTTAACGATCATTATTAACAAGAGTAGAATCTTCAGTTGTTAAGGTGTTAATTTTCATCAATGTTTTCAAGAGTAGCAAATAAAAAATCATCCCGTTCTACAAGTTTTTAACATATTTCTTATGCAAAAGAAGCCAAATTGCACTTACATTTTGGAAAATGGAGTCGACCCATTTCAAGTCCTTGGTAGTAGCATCTACAAATAAAAAGAAAAGAGGGGAAATTAAAAATTTGTGAAATGATAAACGAATTAAACTATTTGCAGTTTCATCAAATCAAGGCTGCAAACTGGTCCGGAACCGAAGCCCTGAGAACCGGTTCGAACCATGAATCAGGGGCCTTATATTTTTGACTCCTCGAACCTGAACCCGAACCGAACAACTTTTCCAAAAAATGAGAGTTTCGGTTCACCAATTTAGGTAATTTTTTAACGATACATCCAGGAAAGTATTGGTAATCTCTGGATATTTCAGTATAATCGATTGCATTTCTAACTCTAGTGATTTTACCATAAACGCTTGTATTCCGAAATTATGTGAAGTATCAGAAAAACGCTTGGTTACTAGATAAAAAACCGAAAGTTAAGCGAATTGAAACCGACTGTTCGAAGCCATATAGATTTAGGTAGTAGGTTCCAAGTCGCTTAACATTCCCCATCTGATCTAGCAACAGGCATGTTTTCAATTCATTTCCACTGCAACTTTTCGTTTCTTGCAGTTTCTTGCAACTCAAAAACGAAAGCTTTTGTCGTTGTAAACAGCGATGTCAAGACAATAGCTCAGGCAGTGGCTGCCAAAGCGCGGCGCATGGGGTGGCTCCTTAACTCCAACAACAAGCTGTCACTCAGGAACAAAGTCCTAATCTACAAGGCTATTCTGGCTCCGGTATGGAGATATGGCCTACAAATTTATGGAATCGAGGCGAAGTATCACCTGAGAAAGATTAGAGTGGTCCAGGTGAAAATACTTAGACGCATTACGGCAGCTGAATGGTACCTAAGAACCAGGGATATTGAAAAGGACCTTGGAGTTCTCATGGTTGGAGTTGTTATCAACAAGCAGGCCGCCATATACCTTGACAAGCTATCTCACCACCCTAACAAAACAATAAACTTGTTAAGAAGACGGAGAATCCAGGGTGTACGTCAAAGGAGAAGGTTAAAGAGAGTCTTACCCAAGGACCTGAACTCACGGCGACTCTAGCAGGACACCATTTACACCAAATTCTTACACTTTCTCAATAAATACCTACATTAAAACACTTGTACATTATCGATAAGCCCAAATGGACACTGCCAAGTACTGTTAAAACCCAATATCACAATAGCATAAGCGGCCAAAAAAGGTTAGTTATTGAACCAATAAAAATCTCTATCAAAAAAAAAAAAAACTATCCGGTGAAATGAAAAGTTATTGACAAATTACGCACTCGTACAGTTGCCCAATGTACATTAAGTTAATTAAGTTAAAAGTTAATCAATGTAGAACTTATTTATGCAGGCCCGTCGAAAGAGTATTCCGGGCCCGGGGGTCGTACATAGTTTATTTAAGTTTTCGCCAAAAATCCGGGCTCCGGGCCCCTCTCAGAAGTACGGGCCCGGGGGGAAACACCCCGTTCCCACCTTCCTGTCGACGGGCCTGTATTTATGTAATTTGAATTACATTTAAGTCTTTAACTAAACTTAAAATCATTTTTTATTAAGTAATTGTATTCAAGTAATTGGCAGCCCCAGCCAAACCGAAAAGTAAAATTTTAATTTTTCGATTTTGTATACCTGTAAACAGTGCCCATAATTGTTTGTTTTTCTTATAACTCGAGAACCGTTTACCGATCTTTACCATTCTTTTGGCGGATCGAAAAATAATCTTGATTTCAAAATAAGGTCCAAAAGGTCCAAAAACAGCCTCGACATGGAGAATCCCCCCTTCAAAGGCTAAAAGTGCCTTTGGGAATCTATCATCTGTTTGGCGACGCTCGTCATAGCCACAAACTGGCTCAAAATCAGGCTTTTCAAGTCTAACGTAATGCCAGTGCTCCTATACAGGTTTTCCACTTGGAAAATTACAACTTCCACAGTGTCAAATCTTCAAACATTTGCGATGCAACTTCTGCATATTCTGGCATGACAGAATACGGAACTCCGAGCTACTTAGACATGCGAATATGGAGAGTGTCGACACCATAATTCGCAGAATGAAATGGAGCAGAATACGACATTCACTGAGAACAAAATGAGAAGAAGGCAATGGAATGGCCGGACACGAGACAGACGCAAAGAAACTTAGAGAGGACTGTCGGTAGAGAAGTGGAAAGCATCGGGAAAAGTTGGGGAGAACTGAAAGCAATGGCTCAAAACAGAGTTCGCTGGAAGAAAGGAATAATTGATGCCCCATGTCCCGAACATGCTTAAATATTTAAATGGTTTTAAATCAAGGCCTTTAAATTTTTGTGAATCACAATTTGTGTTTTGTGTTAAACATCCATCTATCTATCTAACATTGAAATTTCCCCTTGCCCTTCACTCACTTGGCTGTTATTTAGCTTTGTGAGTTTTAGCGTTTTTGTTCTCATACCATCTCTGAAATGCGTTTGTTCACATTTCTGGTACACAACCATGAATGGCCACTTGTTTGGGGGTTCACTCCCAAGCGAAAATTGAATCTTTGGCGTGATCAGAAATGTTTAAGCCATTGATATGGCCAGGGATTGGGCACTTGGGAATCAAATCTAACCTGTAATTAAGCAACTCACCCGTAGACAACAGCTGGATAAATGGTTGGGCACGTCACAGCGACACCTGAAAAGTCAAGTCATTAGTTAAACAGTATTGGAGCTGAGACTCGTGGCATTCTATTGCATAGATCAGTTAGTTATGTGATCATCAATTGATTACCAGAGACGAAAAATAAGTCATCATCAAACTAAATGTAATGCAAACTCTGCTTCTGCCATACGCACCTTTTGAGCACGCGACGCTGCCTTCTGGAGAATGTGGCAAAATCTGGACAGGCACCAGGCCGCGTTTCTACAAAGCGTAGAGAAGGAATAGGTGTCTTATCCAGCTTGGCATACAATTCTAATCCAATTTTATTCCAATCCTCCTTCACGGGCGGCTCGCAGCCCACAGGCGCCCTCACCATGCCTGCAACTCAAGCCGCTTGAAGATGTCAAGAAGCGAGGCTGCCTCAGCACCTTCACCATATGGATTTACGGCATCGTGTGCATTTAATGGAGTCCAACGCTTCCTCGCTACTGAGATTACTTCAGCGGCTTCACCTAGCGGACGTACACATCGTGCTGCAGTTGCAGTGGGTAGATGCGCTGGCAGCTCTCTCAATGTCGCTTCGCTGCATTGTAATTCCAATGCAGAATATTAATAGCAGCAGGCCGTCCTCTATCTTTTCCTCCAAGATGGCTTCGATTGATGTTTGCGACTGCCATGTTCGACGATTGAACCGGAAAAGGACGTACTAACCTTCAATTTCAGTATTTCCTCTGTATGGCCAACTAACTATTAGTGTGACCAGTCAGGCGCTGTTAGCGCGCTTATGTTAAAGACAGTGCTGTTTGCGCAATGTTAGTGCCATTATCTGTTACTACGTTTATGCTTGCAAAAAACCATGATTTTTTGCGCTTAAAAGTATGCCAACTTTATTTCCATTAACAATTATTTATTTAAAAAAGATAACTTATTGTCATTTATGGCAGTTTTAAACCTAGTCCACACTAGTTAAAGATCTGACTAGTTAAAGATGTACCAAATAAATGAGGTTTAAGGCAAATATAAAATAAAAAATTTCCTTAATGAATAATATATATAAGTACAGCATACTTCGATGGGCAAAAATCATGATTTTTTATCTAAGCATAAACGTAGTATGTGTTTTTACAAATCGAATGTGGCCTTACTAATCCCAAAAATAATCAAATGAGGTCTTACTAATGTTAAATGGCTGAGATAGTACTGGAAGCGATAATACTAGATTACTAGATTAGCTAGAAATAGCTAAGTGGAAAGCACTGGAGCAAAGTAATTCGCTTAACAGCACAAGCTGAGCGCTTAGCACTGTTAACACCTTACAACCGGTTCCGAACTAGATCGAATCACTTTGCTTCTTTTAGTTGAATTTCTTCCTAACTTCGCTCCAATATAAGATAAATTAACATACATTTATATGGGGTTGATTTCAAGTCATTTGGGCACTAAAATTTTAATGTTGTAAAATTGACATTTCAGTAAATTGAAATTATCTCAACTTCAAATTATCCAAACTACTGGTAATTTGGCAATTCTTTCTTCAACAAAATTATTTCAAACAACAAAATAAACAACTTTGTCGTTGGGTTTGATGACCTTATTAATTTTTAAGGATGGAAAATCGGATCACTATGCGACAAAGTATATGTTGGCACGACAAAATGTAAATTAAAGACCAGACTATTGGGACACAAATCTGACATAAAAAGACGCAATGAAACCACAGTACAAAAAACAGCGCACGCGGCCCAATGTGCAAAAGAGCAAAACTGTTTGGGAATTCCAAAGCAGCATGTGCGCTGTCATTTTGGTGTTTTGCTAGACTTTTGTTAGACATTTCAGGCTCAAGATCCCTGATGAGTGAGGATTTGGTCCCTTATGAAACGCGTCCGATCAACCTGAAGCCTCCTTTGTTGTGTTGTGAGCCTCTGTTTAAAGTTATGCCAATAGCATAACTGGACCTAGAGCCAGTAAAAACTGCAAGTTAACAGTAGAAATGTCATGAAAACAGTCATAAAAGTTAGTAAATTATTTTTTTGACATTTTTGTAAAAGGTCTCTGCCTTCATTGATAATTTAAAGGGGAAATTGGAAACTTTGATGCCTCAGCGGTACAAGACAGGTACGCTCTAGTGTTCAACTACTCATTTTAGGGTCCTGTGGCCATATTTAATAACATATTCAAAACAAATTGGTTTCTATTTAAGCTGCATTTAATTATGAAACAGAATAACTAAACACCAAGTTTTGATTGTGATCATAAGGTTAAAATTTTTTTATTTTAAAATGAAAAAATATCTTCTTCCTCCAAGAAATTCCCTGTTTTACCAAGTTCAGAAAATTCTTGAAAATTATCCATTTTTTTACTTTCACATTCCTTGTTGTAATCATTTATAGGTTCTTTACAAAGTCTTCATAAATTGACTGGTTTGATTGGCTGTCCCCTTTACCAGCTTTACTTATGCTTTATTTCCCTTTCGAAATCGCAATATGCCGATGCTGTCAGTAAACGGTTCCGGTTCCAATTTAAAACCCTGTGTAAAGGCTTTAAAAGTTCACAAAACTTTAGTTTCCGTCGTTTGAAAAAAGTCCCAATTAATCCAAATCGTTTGAAAATATACAGTTTAGTTTTAAAACATAATTTTTTTTAAATTATTAATTTGTATTTTTTATTGCCTACACACAAATCTTCTCTTAAATATTCTGTTCCGTAAAAAAAAATATATGTATGTAATAAGTGTGGACTTGTTGGACAAACATTTGTTGGTTGAGAGTAGTTGGTGCATAGCACTATATAACTTAAATGAGGACTCATTGGACTCATCTGTACAACACCTAGGACAAGTACAAATATGTAATCAAGACGAATTCTATCGATCTCTCTGACAATGCTTAGACTCTATATTGCAAATTGAATTCAATTATAATGGAAACAAATGAAAAAAATTTGTGATTTATACGAATACACATATACAATTATATATAGAGCAGAAGCATTAGGCACTTATTTCTAGATACCCCCGGCACGCTCCAAAGCGCTCAACTGAGTGCCCAAACGTTCCTCCTTGGCCTTACGCTCTGAGCTGATCTTCTTTGAACTCTGATAGGTGTTGAGAAAGGTTTGCACATCGATTTTGCCATTGAGAAAATGCTCCACATGCCGATCACAATCAGCATCCGCATTGGAGGCAGCTATTTGCAAAAGTTCCTGAAATAGAAAGAGAGAGAGAGAGATATAATTTTGCTATTGGTGCTAAAACTAATGGAAAGGCAGAGCCGGCGCTGCGAAGCATTCCGTCATAATGCGAAGCCTAAGAGTCAGATCAATGACTCTGACAAATAGAGGCACATGGCAAACTGATCCTTGGCGTTTGTCCGCCCGCCCGCCTTACCCGTATGTGCTGTGGCGCATATTCCTCGGACTTTTTCAAATATTTTTTGTTCAGTAGATCGCACTTCTCGCCCAGCGTCTTAAGGGCCGTATAATCATCGCTCAGTCTTCGCTTCAGCTCCACCAAATGTGAGCCCTTGCTCTCGTTCTCACCTGGAGGAGAGGAGAAAGCAATTAACAGTTGTGTGCCAAATTTGTCAGATCTCACTTACGTGAGATATTCTCAACTTGATTCATCATCGAGTCAAGCTCCTCATTTAAATGCTGCACCACCGACATTTCCTCAATGAAATCATCAAAGAACTCGGGATCACGGTCCAGTTGTTTAAGTTCGTCCAGCGATAATGTGGATAGATTTGGCATGTTGTTCTCCACTTTAAGTTGATGTGGATCCTGTGGTGGCAGATGTGTGTGTGACTGTGCGCTTGTGGTGGGCATTGTTCTGGCCAAAGTTAACTGTTTCACCACGGCGGCGGCACAACAGAGCGCTGTGTAAGTGTGTGTGTGTCTGTCTGTCTGTGTGCTTCTAGAAGATAAACTAAAGACAAATAGTCAAAGAAAAGGGTCTACTCTCTGAGTCAGATGATGCCGCCGCCACTTACATGAGTTTAGGAATTTTGAGCGGGATCCACCCCTCCTCCTCAGTTTGTGGTGGTCCTGGGCTCAAGTCTGCAAAATGGGAGCTTAATTTAATTTGATTGACTGTTTTGCTTTAACTTACCTTATTTAGGGTCTCTTTTGGTTTAAAATGTTTGGCGCGTAAGTGATTTAACCAGAAAATAGTGTTAATTTGTTGCAGCGCACATTAAAGTTTTTAGTAGAACAAAAACAACGAATGCAATGCAAGTGCATGTTAGTGATGGGCGTTTGTGTGGTACCCGTTACCTGAAAGTAACGAGGCATTGACAAAGTACGGCAGCACTATAGAATTTGATGCAAGATCCATCTCTAAAATGTGACCGTGGGCCAGCAAAGCCATTGCACAGTGGGAGAAATTAAAACAGGACTTAGTATAAGAGGGACGGAACGGAACCGGAAAGATTTTTAATTTTAACTAATTAATGATAAAAATCTTAGCTGCTTTAATAGCAACAGATTGGTTATGGATTAGTTTAAAATTAAATAGAATTTTGTTTCAAGCTCGCAAAATCTCTCTGATTCAGGCTTAGAATGAGAAAAAGTAAAAATTTTTTTTTTGTATTTTCAAACTTTTCATAGACAAAAAATTAATACTATTCAAATATTTATGCTTGTAGTATTCAAACTACTAAGCCGATTTGAAAACTAAGTTTTAGAGGAATATTGTAAAATTTAAAATGGCTTGACACAGCCTCAAAGGGCCAAAGCCTCTCTTGGCTTGTGCGCTTCTAATTTTCGCACAAGAGAAAGGGACCTACAGTTTAACGCCGAATCCGAAACTCAGTTTGAGAAGCTTTTGCATGGCTATTTACTACATAGCTGGCGCCATCAGAAGAGAGGGGTGATCGGGTGTAAAGTTTATTCATAGAAAAAAACTTTTCATTTGATGTTCCGAGGCGGGATCGAACCCAAGACCTCTTGCACAGCGGTCACGCACGCTAGCCGCTGAGCCACCCGGCCAACCAACTCCTTTCTATTTATACCTTGTTTGATGCCATCAAGTGCTTTCGTAATGAAAAATGGCTTAAAATGTAAAATTTTAAATTATAAACGCATTGCAAATTTTTAATCAATTTTCGAGTTCAGTCTTCTAAATTTCACTAAAAACAAGATCTATTAGAAATGGTTCTTTTTTTCTACACCAACGACACCCACTGTGCATTTTAACAAAAGTTATCGATAGTTCGATAATAATGGTACCATTCGTGCACAACTGTTTACCATTTTGTTGTGCTTTACCTCTTCCAGCTGTTTTTATATAACAAACTTAGAGCAACCAAATTATAAATGGCCCTGTTCCAAATGAAATGGCTTCGCCGCTTTGTGCGGCGTAACACGAATCCCATACCAGAGATGCGGGCTGAAATGTGGAAGCGTCGCCTCAGTCTGGGCTATGCCATTCTGGCCTGGCAGGCATTTGGCTTTGTGTGCTACATGGTCTACACGGGACGCAACGACTGGGCCAAGTACTACGGCTACAAGACGGAGGAGGATGCGGCCCTGTCGCCGGCTCAACAATTTGCCAAGCATCTCAAAGTGGAGGGAACTGGCAAGATAATACGGCTATCGGGACTTACCAAAGTGGAGGAGATACCCTTTGACTCCAACGAAGTGAAACGAGTGAAGGAGTAGCTATAGCATAACTTAGCTTTGTTTTAATTATTGTACAATTTTTTTTTTTGTAAATTAAAGCGACCGTATTTCTATGAACTCAAATACTGGTTTTTCGTGCCACTCAAATAGCGGGCTTGAGTGTGCTGCTCTCTGCTCTGCTCTCCGCTGCAACCAAACAACAAACAAACGAACGCGACGTGCACGCCGACGACGACGCAAACAAAAATAGTAACAAGAAAAAAAGAAATGTAAATAAATAAATAGTTGTGGAGTTTAATTGTCATAAATGAATATTAATTGCCTGGGCCCATCAAGACACGAACATTGCAATGCATTCTACTCCCCCACACCCTTTACCCATTAAGTTCTGCTTCTCTATGGCCGTTCTATGTGTCTGTGAAATAACGGGACAACGACAATAACAGCAAATGGCATTCGTCTAATTGGAATTTGTGCAACAAAAGAAATATTTGAAAAGCCGCAAATGCTGGCTAATTAGTTGCAGTACGAATTTCTAATGTAATTAATAATATTATACAAAAAAGTTAAAAGCCAAAGCGCTTGTGTATGAAATTTTTAAGTGCAGTCTGCAGCTGCGACACTGGCCTTCCCAGCTGCAGATTCCGGTAAATTTTTATGTTGTTTTGCAGTGGTGAATTTAAAACAAAATCAACAAATTGCAGCTTATAATAAGTTGGTGAGTACGAACTAGAGGTGTGCGTGTGAATACGGCACGTGAAAAATTGATTTTTACATTTTGTAAAAGGGCATAGCCGAATAAGCCTGACCGATTTTGGAATATTTTTAATCAGGGAATAGTAGCTCTTATCTAGGCATGTATACCAAATTTCAAGTCAATAGGTCTATTGGTTGACGAGTTATCTGCTATATCTGATATAACTAGTCTTATATAAGATTTAACATAGTAACTACTACTACCAAGGTCAAGAGCCAAGCTTAAGACAAAGTAAGGAAAACGAAACTGAATGTCTTCCATGTGATTCGATGCTCTGGTCAATGGCCCCTTAAAATCTTTAAGTTTTACAGAAGGCGCGAAATTTCATTTCAACTAATACTTTATTAAAATTTTGTTACATTTCTTCCCAAAACTTTTCTTGAAATTTGTATGATTTGTATGTAGTATTCTTATTGCTCTTGTATCCGTTGGCGAGTTATCCATGTGAGTTATTCGTGTGAGTTTTCCATGTGAGTTATCTATTTGTGTTCATCATCTTTGTTTTCTAAACCAAAACCAAAAATTCAGCATAGAATTTTTATTCTTCTCCTTGACAATGCTTACCCGTGTCCATTGAATGTATTGATACGTTAGATTTTGACATTGGTAAGCCGAATTTTTTCAAAATGTGTGTAAATGATCCTCCTGTATTTCCTCCTGTGTGCTCCGTGTCATTCTCCTGTTTCAAGCCATCCATTTTGTTTAATAAGTTTGTCATCGAATTGGTTAAGCTTTCTAAAGGCGACCACTTGGTGCCCTCGCTTGTTTCTGTGTTTTTCTGTATTTCGTCAGTTTTTAACATTGCCGACTTGACGCGTGTTAGTTTTGCAAAAAATGACTCCATACTCTAAAAGAAACTAGAAAACCAAATAAAACTATTTTTTACTGAATAAAAATTTAGATATAAAATAGTGTGTTCCTTGTTTGAATGAGTATAATTGAATGAACTAAAAAAGTTGTTTGGCATCGACAGGTAACAAAATTTGATTTGAAGTTTTTTTCAAGGATTGTTGGGTCTGTAAAAAAATTTAAATTAAAATAGAAATTAAAGAAAATTTGGAAAAATAATGAAAAAATACCTTTGTGTACATTGGTGGTCTGAAGCGATTCCAAACAGAAAGGCTACAAAGGTGCAAATTGACTTGAAAAAGCCAGTTTTAAAAAATGTTTCCTGAGAAGACCTTTTAATGTATTAAAGGCCTGTATCCAGCACTGCGGAAAATTCTTGCCAGGAATTTGCTATTTATTTTGAGTTTGTGGAACCCAAGTAAAATATTATGGCCAAGTTTGAAATTAATTAACTTTTATCAAAATAACGCTAAGCCAACTTTGGTCTACCATTGTAGACTTAATTTCAGTACGACGAGTCTAGTGGTTTATTATTGATTGAGTGGTCGACATCAGCCACATTGGTCTCACAATTCGTTCCAAATTATTTGGGCCATTGGCTGAGCACTGCACACACTGCAGTGTGGCCCGAGAAGAAATAAGACTCTATGGTTGGTACCCAATTAAATAAAGTATGTTATATTTGAATACAAGATAAGAACATGAGCTCAGCAGCCGGGTCAGAACCTTGGCAAAATGAATCTGCTGCATGTGTAGCAATAAGGGAGAATGAAACTATTACAAAACAGAAGCCGCTATTATTAATTAAATTAAATCTTGTACTATATTTATATAAACATTATCTTGCGTATGCTTTGTTCTCCACCCTTCTCTATGCGCTCATCACATCAAAATAATTGTCAACAATTTATTCCTGAGCTGTGCAATAGCTGTTTTGGGTTCCACACACGCCTTAGAAACGCCGCTATCTATACAATGTGTGGATTTTGGTCAAGTTACAGGATACTAAACAAACGAAATCGTAAACAGAAAATTCCTGGCACAATTTTTTTCATATGAACTTTGGCAGGAATTTTTTGATTTTGCGTTGCTAGATACTCGGCTTAAATCAAAAATTTGTACACAGTGCTATAGCTGATATCCTAGAGCTCCTTTCAAAATAGGAGCTTTGCGGCGTGCACAATATCTCTGAACTTGATCATCCAAAATTCAAAAATCAAACGGATTTCGTTAAAAATTCTTAAATCTGGAAATTAATCGAAAGAATAAGAAAAATAAAAATTTTTGACAAAAAAATCGATGGATTTTTCGCCACAATTTAGGGTCTTAAATTGCTCATAAAAAAAAGAAGTTATCGGTAAGGAAAATGCTTCGATTAACCCTCTAATAGGCAAAATCGATAGAGCAATCGTATCGTAGTGATAATTTTTGTTTGGTAATATTAGTAACAAAGCTTAATGTTATAGACTTTAGGAGAAAATGTTGTCTCGAACGTTCGCCAGGTGAAAAATAGTGAAGGCCGTCTCTAGACGGTCTTGCCGGATTCCATGTAAAATACAAAACAGGTGACTATTTTTGTAACAATCCAATTTTGATTAGAAAATATAGGGGAAAATTAACTTCGGCTCGGCCGAAGTTTTGTATACCCTTGCAGCTTCCATTGAAAACACAAAAGTTTTTCTAACTAAGACTACTTTTTGGACCTTACTTTTCTTTGGGATCTATACTATTTAGATTTCTGATTTCAACCAAACTTGGTGAAATCATGGAAAAGCATAATACACTGTTCATTGCGAAATTTGGAGGCGATCCCATTAAAAAAAAAAAAAATTTTCGCACTAGAACTTCTTTTTCGACTGATCATTCATACTGCAGCTATATGCTATAGTCATCCAATTTTGATAAAACTTTGTAGAATTGTGTAAAAGTATATAAAATAAGTGTATCCCAATGATAATGATGTTTTTATAATAAACAAAAAAGTTTTTCTCACTAGAACTAGATTTTCAACCGATCGTTCCTATGGGAGCTATATGCTATAGTCATCCGATTTCGACCAAACTTGGTAGAATTGTGTAAAAGTATATAAAATAAGTGTATGCCAATGATAAGGACGTTTTCATTAAAAACAATAAAGTTTTTCTCACTAAAACTAGTTTTTTGACCAATCGTTCCTATGGCAGCTATATGCTATAGTCATCCGATCCGGCCGGTTCCGACAAATGTGCAGCGTATTTGTACCAAAAGACTTCGTGCAAAGTTTGGTGAGGATAGCTTTAAAGCTGACGGAGGAGATAGCACAGAAACAGACGGACAGGGCTAAATGAACTTAGCTCGTCATGCTGATCAAGAATATATATACTTTATGTGGTCGGAGAGGCTTCCTTCTAAGCGTTACAAACATCCGGACAATTTTATAATACCCTCTGCAAGGGTATACCTAAACAAAATAAAATTGATTAGAAATATGAAATTTAACAATGCGACATTAATTACCGATGCCCAGTTTGTTGACAAATTTTCTAGTGCAAATTCGATTCGAGCTGCTTTGTGGCGGGCTGTCAAATGAGGAATTTTTTTAAGTATACCTCTCACAATGTGATCAGATTTATTTAAGACTCTCCAGACCGTCATAGTGGACACATTTTTTGCGCTGAGTGGAGCAAGTTGGGAGCAGGAGGCGGTTAAATTGCTCGCTTTGTTAATAATGCGTCGCTTGCTACGGTCATTTAACACTGGTTTTCGTCCAGTACTACGTTTTTTGCCGTATTCTTCAGGATTCTTAAAAAAATTGGCAATAACTGTGCGACTGCGAACGATTTCACGTGATAGTTGGCTTATAATCAAGTCGGACTTTGAAAAGGCAAGAATTAAGCCCTTTTATTTCTCGCAAAGCAGTGTTGATCGACCCATTTTATTTCAAATTGCTTAAATTACAATCGTGAACAAAAAAAAATACAAGTGGAGTTGTTTTTAACAGTCTGGCCTTAGTTTTCGTTATGTGTCTTATAATTCTGATACAGCTGCAAGCTAGCAAATTTCTATGACTTGAACGCAAAATTAACGGCACTTTTCCAAGCTGATTAAAAGCAATGATAAAAATCGCAGCCATCGGTAAATTTTCATTGTGTATGTGTTTTTCTTTCGTTCGTCATATTTGTTTCTATTATATTCCAGTTTAGAACAATTTTGCGAGGAAGGAAACGCAAGTTAAAAAAGCGTCTTATAATTTTGATAAGGTCCAGTTTAGTGTAAAAAAAAATAGTACAAATTTTTTTAAAATTATGATTGAAACTAGATGGCCCGGCGAACTTCGAACCGCCTAACAATAAATAACTGTAGCGAGTTAACTTAAATAATAAAATTTTTTTTTTTTTAGGTTGTGTTTTTGGGTGGGTGTGTAAGTAAAATTTTAATTGGGGGTTTGGTGGTTGGGGGTGGTTTTTTTGAGCACAAGATTGATTAAAAATTTGTGTTTTTTAAGTTTAAAAAATAATTGATTTGGTGAAGCACCTAAATGTTAATAATTTTCATTGAAAAATTGAGCCATTAAATTCAATATTAAAAAAGTTGGTGAATTTGAAAATGGAGTATACAACATTTTTAGTTTTGTTATCAGGAGCAAAAATAAATAAAGCAGAGGGTTTGCCGACTCGTGAACATGCCACGTACAATTGTCCATTAGAAAAACATGCCTTTTCTAAATTCAGACCACAAACATTTAAGGACTGGCCTTGTGATTTGCTTATCGTCATGGCGAAAGCAAGGCGAATCGAAATTTGAATTCGTTTAAACCCAAAGGGCACATCGGTTGGGATCATCGGAATCCTCGGAATGAGAACTTTTTCACTTTTAAATTTTCCTTTGACTATCGCCGCGTGCATCACATTGGTCATCAATTTTCTTATCACCAAACGCGTTCCATTGCATAGTTTTGGTTGCAACCTTTAGTTGGGCAGTGGTAGGCCAGGCACATCCACCTTTACCTTTATGTTAAATTTTAATTAAAAATAAATGGATTTTTTTCTATTCTTTTATTTCAGCTTTCAGATCTAAACTGGCCAAGCTTTTTGCTTTTAAATTGGTTTCAACTGTTTTGTCGACTTTAAACCTATAAAATTCTGGAGTGTCCTAGGAGATCTCCAAAATTTTCGTATCAAGAATTGCATTTCAAAGTAAATTTAGATGACGTACGATTTCGTGCTTGCTCGTTCATGTCAGTTTTAATCGTTTAAAACACGCATACATCTTCATCAAGCAGATAAGCTGCTACACTTTTCGGGCTCGGGAAAACAAGATAAAGCCCATATAATAGTTCTATGGATCAATATTAGCACTTTAGTCAAAAAATGATAATGATTTGATGATAAAATGAAATGAAAAATCACAGATACAAGCCAGTTGGCAATTGTAATTGAAAAGCAATCGAGAAATTATGCTTCTATTTGCGTTCGAAGTAAAACTAAGTCTTATAATAAGATATAAAACCAAACAGAAGTTCTTACAATTGATCCTTGTTTACGTTCAATTATTCTTTTCTTCACATTCAAAAGCTCTAGAAAGTTTTTGAATTATGTTGAAAATATTCGTCAGGCTGTCATCTCTTGTCCTTTAACATACAAATGCAATTCTTATACTTTAATCTCTACAGATTCCCAAGATACATTCCCGCTTAAGGCTTCCCATCCGCCCCGCAAAATTTAGTCAACTCTTTGGCCCTGCAAAAGGGGCCTATTGATTATTGCTGTTGTTGTTCTTGACACAATTTTCCTTGGGTAAGTTGAACCACAATTAGAAATTAGAAAATTTTGCTTCTGCTGCTGCTACGCTGGTCCATTAAAAACACATTAATTATATAATTTAGAGGTGAAACTTCCACTGTCAGCATCAGCATCCAGCAGCAGCAGCAGCCGCCGCCACAACATTATTAAGCCAAAACGTAAACCATAAACAACGAACAACAAAAAGAAGAAAACACATAAATATTTATTCAAGTTTAGAAATGCAAGTCCAACTTGGTTTCTATTTTTATGAGCCCGAAAAAAAATGAAACCATTTTCTAAAAATAATTTATTTCTTCACACACACAAAAAATGAAAGGAAAACGGATTTTTTTTTTTACAAAAATTATACAATTATAGCCCAAGCGCTAAGGCGCTGGCGCCGCAAAAAAAAAAAAAAAAAAAAAAATGCTAAACATATGGTGGTAAAAATAATGAACAAAAGAGGAGATAAACACCACAAACACAAAGAGCATAAACACTCACACACACACACACACAGTCACACATTTCAAACGCAGAAACAAACGTTTACCACGAACATTTGGAACCGACTGCAGCGAAACTTGTGGTACGCTGCGAAAAACCAAATGAACTTTGAAAAGGAAAGGAGCAGAGTTCTTAATACTCACGTACTTGAACCGAAATAATAACATTTCGATTCGGCTTATCATTTTTTTGAAGATAGATTTAGGCGGGTCACTTTATATATTTCTAGCTGAGCTGCAAACCGCTTGGGAATAATGACTGGTTCGGTTCAGTGGTTTATGGAGGTTTTAAAGGAGGAGGTTTTTTAACATGCAATTTTGGTTCAGTTCAATGGTTCGCCCTAAAGTTTCTAGTAATACAAGGTGGGCCAAAAGAAGATGCTCTTGTTTTTACAAATAGCCGCCAAAGTCAGATCTGTTTTGACATTTGTGGACTAGACAGATGTAGAATACAAGTGAATATGGATCGATATACTCCCCAAGAACGCGGAATAATCGTGTCTATTTTTTTGCGTAACAATTCGTCTGTGGTGTTGGCGCAGCGCGAATTCCGTCGCAGATTCCCCGGCCGCCCTACACCGACTGCGCAAACACTGCGCCGTTTGGCCACCAACCTTGAAAAGTATGGGACCACACGAGACGTTGCCAAGAGTGGCCGGTCAAGGATGTCGAGCTGTCGCCAGAAGCATCGACTAGACGCCTTGCCTCGCAATTAGCCATCAGCCGGTCGTCCCTAAGGCGAATTTTGGTCAAAGACCTGCGCATGTTCCCGTACAAAGTCCAGTCCGTGCATCAGCTGCTGCCTGTCGACGCGTGTAACCTACCATCCCAAGCCATCCTCAATCTCGAGGACGAAATGGACGATTTTTCGACCAAAATCATAATGAGCGATGAGGCTCATTTCCACCTCAGCGGGTACGTGAACAAGCAAAACTATCGCTTTTGGGGCACCGAAAATCCACGAGTGATGCACGAGGAGCCATTACACCCGCTCAAAGTGACTGCATGGTGCGCTGTTCACGCTGGAGGAGTCATCGGGCCATTTTTTTTCAAGAACGCCGCTGGTCAAATGACAACAGTGGACGGTGCGCGTTATAGGGTCATGTTAACCGGGTTTTTTCTGCCGCAATTGGACGAATTAGGACTGGAGGACATGTGGTTCCAACAGGACGGAGCAACGGCACACACTGCGCGAGCCACCACCGACATTCTGAAGGCGGCGTTCCCGGGTCGCCTCGTCTCTCGTTTTGGCGATTTGCACTGGCCTGCAAGATCGCCCGATTTAACCGTTCCAGACTTTTTTTTTTGTGGGGTTTTTTGAAATCCCGTGTTTACGTAACCAAGCCCGAGACCTTGGAAGCCCTCAAGGACAACATTCGACACGAGTGCGAGCCCGAAGTTCTTGCCGAAGTGATGAAAAATGGCAATCAATTGTAACGGCGCCCACTTGGCCGATATCATCTTCTCGAAATGACCAATAAAATTCTAAAGGTTCAAATAAATATAATCAAAAAACAGAATATACGTTTTTTATTTAGAAAAAAAATTAAAGCCAAACAACATCGGATGACTTCTTTTGACCCACCTTGTACTATAGCAGTCATGCTACTAAGCACGAGTTTGGATGCGGCTTTACAGTCTGCGAAAGACTGCGTCGCTCTGTCATCAGCTTCACACCAGTTAACAAGCGACCAGCCGTACTCAGACTTAAGGCAAAATATTTTAATATTAGTCTTATCTGTGCTTACGCACCAACAGATGACAAAGACGCCGCGACGAAAGATATTTATAACACAAAGCGACAACAAAAACGGGAGAGAGCTTCCGACTATCGGCGATTAGCCTGGAGGGGACTAAAGACTCCCCTAGATAATAAAACGGAAAACCAGGACTGATCACGTTGTGATATGATCCGTGGATAGACGGAAGGCATTCATCAGGTGTGCTAGACGTACGTGCTTTCCAAAGAGGCAATATAGACACGGATGTCTACCGATTTGCACGCAGAGTACGCATGCATGCAGGGCTGTTGCCCAAAATAGTAGATAAGAGATAAGCATATTGAGAGATCTCCAGACTCATAAGACATATCACAATAAATAAATAAATAAATAAAAAAGAAAATAATTACAAAAAAAAATATAAATTCACACGTCTGTGTAGTCTGAACGACTACACTAGACTAAACTTATTTTTATTTCTCCAATTGATGCCTGAACTGAGATTGGTTCATAGCCTACTCTGTTAACCCAGAAATTATTGGATTGAAATACAAAAAAAAATGGCGACATTTACACTGCACTGAGTTTGCTATCGAAATCGTTATTGCCGCAATAACGCAGAATAATTTATGCGTTAAGAGAGTTAAGAAAACAGCTGAGTTTTGATCTGGTTTTGGAAGCAGGAAGCAGCCTATTAAAATCAAAAGGAAAATGAGTACAAGCGACTTATGTTTACTGTTATTTGTGATAGAGAAAAATTAATCTATGATGATGCAATTTATGAGTTTGGCAGTGATGTATGCAGCAACGTCTTCGACGCATTTGGAAACTTAAGGGGGTCTTCTCATTCAAAACCCGTTTTTTGGACCCTTTTTAAAAAAATTCTTATTTGGAAACGCAAAGAATAATTGAAAACTTTTTTTTATTTATTGTATTACAAAAGGTTCAAAGTAAATAAAAAAATTTATTTTGCCTCGATACGAGGGCTGTTCAAAAAGTAATGAGACTTCAAAGTTGGTGGTGAAAAAAAGGTGTCGTCACGGCGGCCACGATTCCGGGTCTCCGGAGCGTCCGAAATGAAAAAAAAACGGGGTTATAATCAGTATAGATGTAATTCTCGGGTGATCCTCAAACTTAATTTTGTGTAATTTTTTTGACAAAATGGCGGCCATTCAAAAAAAAAGTTCAATTTCGGGCTTTTTTTTGTAGTTTAGTGTAAAAAAAAAATAGTAAAAAATTTTTTAAAATTATGGTCGAGGTTCACCCGAGAATGGTGACAATTCTGCGTCGATTCCATTTTGTTTCATGAAAATCGGTTCAGTTGAACTGGAGATATCATGGCCGCCAGTTCGAAAAACGTGGTTTCGAGATAAACGCGCTTTAAGTTTGCAGTTGCTTGGGAATTTAGGTCACATTAGGTCACTAAAAGGACTATATCTCCTAAACTAATTCGAGTTTTCGAAAATCCTTTTGGGGGGATATTTTTGAATATCCAAGCTATAAATAAATGCAAAAAAAAAAGTCGAAAAAAAAGTTGCTCAATGAGAAGACCCCCTTAATCTTACCTTGCTTTATGTTAAAATCTATATTTGAACTTAATTTTTGACATTTTAGTTCTTGTTAAAGACAACAATAACAACAAATTGCACAAAGTTCTCAGTTTTTTCCTGAAAGAGAAACAATTGACACCTTATCTCCCTCTGAAGTTTGTTGATTCCACTTCACAGCAGGCCGTCTATTTCGATGGGACGAACATTCTACTACGTATTCTTGATGTCGGTTTCATAATCCCAAAAAGGGCGGGTTTCTTTTCTTTTCTCAGCTTCTCCTTATCATCGAAAGCGAAGAGATCCACATCATATTCATCGGCAGCAGCTGCCATGGCAGGAGCAGTGGGGGCAACTGTGGGCTTGGAACCAGTCAACTGGTTCCCAAATTTTCTTTCCATAAACTGTAGCCTGTTGGCAAAACCCATATGCCCTACCGACGCAACAGTAGCGCCTTAATTTTGGCGCACCAAAGCGTAGCATTCATAAAACATAAAAAATAATAACAATAATAATGCAGAGCATTTTCACGCACACACAAGTGGAGTGGCCCAAAGCGCTTTGGGACTTTTGGTTAATGTTTCTTTTTTTATTTTTTATTTTGTTGTCATGCTCGCTGGTTTTCTAACTGGCCAGCTAACTGCTGCCCACTGGACTCTTCCGCCGTTGGTAATACGAACCAACTGATCCAAGCACTGAACGATAGTAGTGATGTGTTGTTCCTTTTTTCCTTGTTTTTTTTTTTGTTTTTGGAATGGTCATAGACCCCAAAAAACAAAGCGTTGAAGTAGCAAAAATGCAGAAAACCGCAAATACCCGACGCGCTTTGTGGCTTTTGCGGTTTGTTGATAAGCACACCCAGAGCTAACATAGAAGAAAAAGTAGAGGCAAGAATCAAACTATATATCAAGTTCAAGAGCTGAGCTTAAAGACAAAGACAAAATAAGGAAAACGAAACTGAATGTCATCCATGTGATTCGATGCTCTGGTCAATGGCCCCTAAAAATCTTTCAGTTTTACAGAAGGCGCGAAATTTCATTTCAACTAATACTTTATTCAAATTTTGTTACATTTCTTCCCAAAACTTTTCTTGAAATTTGTGTGATTTGTATGTAGATTCTTAATTTTGCTTATTGTTCTTGTATCCGTTGCCGAGTTATCCATGTGAGTTATCCTGTGAGTGTTTCATGTGAGTTATCTATTTGTTTTCATCATCTTTGTTTTCTGAAACAAAACAAAAAAACAAAAATTCAGCATAGAATTTTCATTCTTCTCCTTGACAATGCTTACCCGTGTCCATTGAATGTATTGAAACGTTAGATTTTGATATTGGTAAGCCGAATTTTTTCAAAATGTGTGTAAATGATCCTCCTGTATTTCCTCCTGTGTGCTCCGTGTCATTCTCCTGTTTCAAGCCATCCATTTTGTTTAATAAGTTGGTCATCGAATTGGTTAAGCTTTCTATAGGCGACCACTTGGTGCCCTCGCTTGTTTCTGTGTTTTTCTGTATTTCGTCAGTTTTTAACATTGCCGACTTGACGCGTGTTAGTTTTGCAAAAAATGACTCCATACTCTAAAAGAACTTAGAAAACCAAATAAAATTATTTTTTACTGAATAAAAATTTAGTTGTAAAATAGTGTGTGGTTGAAAGTATATTGAATGAACTAAAATAGTTGCTTGGCATCGACAGGTAACGAAATTTGATTTGAAGTTTTTTTCATGGATTGTTGGGTTTGTGAAAAAATTTCGAATTAAATAGAAAAAAAAACGAGAATTTAGAAAAATAATAAAAAGAAAACCTTTATGGTTGTTCGTGGTCTGAAGCGATTCCAACAGAAAGGCTAGAAAGGTGCGAAATCTGTGTTTTCTGAGCCAAATATTTGGCCCTTAACTGGCTACAATAAAACTTAAAACTAACAGTAACAATTTAACTACAAGAAGAAGTCCCTAAGAAGTCGCTTAACAATAATATTGTTGATGCTAAAGTCAAACCGCATGCCAACTGGGAGACGATTGTACATCAATAGGGCTCTACATATCGGCTCATTATTGGCATAATTGACCCTATGAATTGCTACTCTAAAGGGGACCAAGTCACGCAAAGATCTGGGCGGAACATTGAAAGGAATCTTGTCCAGTATCATTGGACAATTAATACTGCCGGCCACAATGTCATTTAAAAAAATTAAAGACGCAATTGTCCTTCTATCCTCAAGGGTGGAAAGATGCAATAGGCGACATCTACTCAGATATGGAAAAGGCTCCGAAAAATGTAAATGGGCAAGCGCAAATTTAAGGAATCGTTTCTGCAGACGCTCAAGCCTGTTTATGTGAACGGCAGCAGAAGGATTCCAGATAAACGAAGCATATTCAAGCCTAGAACGCACTAAGGCAGAATACAAACTTAGCCGTGTATAGGGATCATTAAATTGCTTAGAATTGAATTGCTTAGAAATGAAATAAAATGTACTTCATTCATGGAAAGACAATTTAGATCAGTGGTGTCCAAACTCACACAATGAAAGCGTTGCGCTTGTGTGCAAAGCAGCGAAACACGAAGGCAACGTGACGTTTTACTAATTTACACTGAAAAAAATAAAATGCGTTCGATTCAAACATAAAACAAAATTAAAACCCCCTAAAAACCGTGTCAAAGTTGGTAGTGCCTTTTAATAACATCAAAGGTAAAGCGACATGCAACGTAATGGCACAATAGCGTTACCATCCATATTCTCAATGAGAAAATAATTAATTTTCCCATTTGAGATCAAACATTTTTTCGGTGTAGTGTAAAAATCATGCGCTTTATGGTCTTTCCCTTTCTCATGAATGCAGCATAGCAAATGACTGCGCGTTTGACTTTTGAGCTTCAGCCGAACACATGAGTCGTGAGAGCAAATGCAGCCGAATCGTACGAGAACAAGCTGCCGAGCGTTCTATTTATACAATACACATATTCTCTCTCTGCGACGCCGGCATAATTTGGCTTGCCAACCACGCGTGGCTGCCTTTTCAAATTTTGGACATCGCTGATTTAGATAGAAAGAAGAGAAAAAATTAATCAAGAAAAATAGATAAACATTCACTTACGTAAAAAGTCTTTCGATTTGAGAGCAAATCTGGTAGAAAAACCGGCTTGAAATCGCAAAAGTTTTGCGAAAGTGAAAGTTTGAGCATGTCTGATTATATGAGTATGAAGATTCTAGACCAGCGATGTGCAAGCCCTTGCTCCCATTGCTCAGAGAGTTATTTTACGGGAACTGACGCCTCGCAGTCGCATTAAAACCTGCGTCGCTTCTTGGCGCCTCCGCGCACAAGCAGACAGAACGACAAGTGCAATTGCGACTGTGAAAACAAATACAAGCAGTGTGTCTGGCTTGTCTACTTGAGCTTTACTTGCGCTTTCAACTCTATTCTATGTAGTGTGACTGATGAACAACGTGTTGGTGCTGTTAAGCACACCACGAACTAGACGACGACGATCAATTATGGTTAGCACTGGGGAATCTTTCGGCTAGGACTCGTCGGATGGGAGGGATCTTTTGTCGCTACTAGCTTGTCACACACAAGAGAATTTTTTGCTAACCGGGCCAAGAGGTGTTGAGATAAATAAGCCAAGTTCGTATGCATGTCCTGATCAGAGTTAGATGTTGCAACTCCGTCTTACCCGCCCAACCATGTTAACACTTTTCATTTAACTTCGTGTTAACCCTATTCTAATGATGTTTCCTCCTTTAATACCCCATCCCTTTAAA
Source organism: Lordiphosa collinella (assembly GCA_018904265.1). Classification (NCBI taxonomy): domain Eukaryota; kingdom Metazoa; phylum Arthropoda; class Insecta; order Diptera; family Drosophilidae; genus Lordiphosa; species Lordiphosa collinella. The sequence continues at coordinate 107,733 of JAEIFV010000440.1, read as the reverse complement.
TCTCTATTCCAAATTCATTTCAATTAACTTCGTTTAATAACTCTTGTTATAGTTTCTAAGGCAAGGGTCATTTCTTACAAAATAACAGTGTTCCAAACTAAATAGTGCTAGCAAGAATAATATCAAGATTAAAAATACAGGGTATGTGATAATTATGGCTACTAATTCAAGTAAAGGATCATGATTTGACAAATATTTAAATATTTATATATAGGAAATAGAATTTATAAAGTACTGCGATTTTGGTGTTACCTTAAATTTTGGTTAATAGTTACGTGGTTGATTTACCCGAGTCCATCACTGCATGCAGGGCCTGTTGCAACGACGCTCCAACCTGGTTAAGAAATGTCATTAATGGGAAATCAAAATTGCAGCACACACAAAAATAATAAATTTAGGAAAACTTAAGAAAAATCATGAGTCCTTTTGATAACGCTTCTTTATCCAGTGTTTATCATTCTTGCTGAGGTGTAAGAACGCCTATCAGAATCCAGATGGGTTGTTTCGCTGTAGCCAGTACTGACTGTACCGTCTATCCCAAATTTCTCCAACACAAATGCTTTAAGGTTAATTCCACATGAGCTGCCGAAATGGTCAAACTCTCTAGAGTTGATGACTGCTATGGGTCAGCAGAAGGAAAACGAAGAAGGACGAATGAGTACGAAGGAGCCCTTTAAAAATAAAATTCTCATTAACTTCTCGGGCTCAAAAGATTGAAAATTTTAGTTCAAAGGTTTGTGCACAAAACAACGCTGCGAAAATGAAGGTGCGTTTATTTCCTTCGGCAGATATGGCGATCTTTATTCGCACTCTGCCTCATTAAGCAAAAGAAAATTTTCATTACCGCATGCCACTGAGATATTACATAATCATATATTACCTTTTTAGGGTTATGGAAAATTTTCACTTATTTTCTGTCGAAAATTTAACACTAGAAACTGATAAAGAACTGGTCTTCTCACTTGTGCAGTTTTATTATTTTTCTTTTTGATTCGTTTTTTATCTTTTGGTAATTCTTGCACGTGTTTGGTTGCCAAAATTGGTACTATCCCAGCATGGGAACTTGACCTTGCACAATACGTGTAGATTTTCGACTGACTCGTTCGACAGCTTCGGAGTTTTAACAAGCGCACTTGATGCACATTATGCGACGCAGTGGTATTGGTGAGATAAGACAAAGCTCACCATCAGACCACGCTTTACGATAAAGCGGCCGGCTTATCTATACACTATACACTGCTGTGCATAAAAATTCGCCTAATTGCGTTCATTGAACAAATGGACCGTCACAATTGCTCAGAGAGTTATTTTACGGGAACTGACGCCTCGCAGTCGCATTTAAAACTGAGTCGCTTTTTGGCGCCGCCGCGCACAAGCAGACTGAACGACAAGTGCAATTGCGACTGTGAAAACAAATACAAGCAGTGTGTCTGGCTTGTCTACTCGAGCTTTACTTGCGCTTTCAACTCTATTCTATTTAACTCTTGACTATCGCTTGACTTGATTTTCCTGTTGGATCCCCCCCGCAATGTTGCATCTAGGATTGACCAATTGGTTCTTCCGGAGGACCCTTTTCATCCTACATAGGACCCTACCATTGATTTATGTTCTGCTTCTAGAGATTTGACGTCTAAAACCAGTTGTTTCCAAAAAGCTGAGCTTTTAAAGCTTAACTACTTAATATTTCACACTGATTGGTCTCAGTTGTACACTTGTACAGATATTGACATTGCCATACAACTTTTCTACGATACCTTGATCTCTCTTTTTGATGTTTGTGTTCCACTTGAGCGCCCTCGCTGTCCTAATAGTCAGCCTTGATTCTCAAGGGAACTAACAAACTTAAAGAACAGGAAGTCGAGATATTTTAAAAAGTATTTATATCAATATATATCGAGCGATACGAAAGGCACATCAATATTGGCTGATAACCAGAATTAATTTGAAAATCCAATCCAATTTTCAACGATCGTTCATAAAATTTTAAATCACTGCTTTTCACTACTGATAGCTTTTTGCAAAAGTCGAAATATTTTCCAGCATTTTGTGAAATTTTGATTACAGCACATAATTTGCGCTATGCATAGATTTGGTAAATTAAGATAATTGGGCTCTGTGGGGGCTTCAGCCCCTCGGGATAAGAAATATAATAGAAACATATATGGCAGGCATCAGATGTATAGAATTTGCGCGAACACTTGGCATATCTTTGCATGGATTTAATTTTATTAACCACTGTTTGTTTTATTCTTTGCCGAAAGCCTCACCCTGAGCGGCTATGAGCCATTCTTAGTATTACTATTTAAATTTTAGCGCCACAATTTAAAGCCGATTGTTTTTGTAATGTCCTATCGAGTAACTCTTATCGGTTACCAGAGCTGATCATAGACCAATCATCGTTTATCGATAGCTCGTTTTTCCTCCCCGTCTGGCAACTCTAAAGGCCACTTGTTGTTGTTGTTGTTTGCAGAAAACAGAAATCGAAAACGCGCGTCGCTTTGTTGTCAGTTTTAGTTTATTTTTTTTTTCGTTCGTGCGCCGCCGCCGCCGCCTTGTTCCGTTTTTTTCTTCTTTTTTTTTAATTCAATTTTGGTTTTGGTAGACAATTTGTGCAACAAACAAACAAATAAAAATTTATCTAAAAGTAACTCTACTCGGTATGTGCGTGTCGCTGTGTTTGTGTGCCAGCGTGTTGGTGTGAAGTTGTCTCTTTTTTTTTTTGTTTTGTTGGCGTATTCCGGTTTCTGCGAGTGCGAAAAATGAAAGAGGGAACCCCCCACCCCCTTACCCTGGCTTTGGCCTTTTTACAGTTATTTGGTGCAAACAATTAAATCAAGTGTGTGTGTGTGTGTGTGTGAGAGTGTTTAATTCATGGCTGGCGTAGACGACACTTTTTCTGTTAAACTCAATTATTCTCGTTGAAGGGCATATCCTGTTTAGCTTACTCCCTCTCTCTCTCTCGGTTACGCTGTTAATTAACGCTTACATGATAAATGAATGTTCACCAATTTTCTGCCGTTTCTTTCACTTTCTTACGGTTGTCCCACAGATAATTAAGACACGCATACATACATACATATGTTGATATCTGTGTATCTAAACAACCGCATACATTTATCGCCATGCAAACAAATTGTAAGATAAACCTAAAATCCCCCCGCATGCAGAAGCTGATAAACTGAAAAAGCAATTAAGATATCATACAACAAAATCCCGTTCCTTTTTTTTTGGCCTGCATGATGTCATTTAACTGCCACAAAAAATTAAACAGGCCTAAATCAAATCAACACAAAATTTGCGTGTGTTTCATGTGGGCCGGGGCGGTTTTAAATAGAATCTCCCGAGCCCCAGCAACCATAAATGGCCAAACCATCTCTCAAAACTCGTCTCAAATAGATTTCAACGTTTCGCCTGCCTCTGTTTGTGGCAAGTGCACTGCGGTCAGCTGTCAATGCCATGTTAAAAATGCATATTTTTCAGTTTTTCTTGACGTCCGTTGCGTCCGTCTATCCGTCCGTCGTGCCATGAGTAATCCGGGCATATGACAATGAAAAATAAGTAAAGAAAACAACAACAAAAATACAGCACATGAGCAAACACGCACGCACACATGCGCACCAGGCAATAATCCAGGTGCGGATTTGGGCTACATTCGAGGGCGGTGCCCTTTTAGGGATTTGACAAGAGAATATAGAGATATGTAATTGGAGATGACATAGAAAAGTGAGCTAGGAATCATTCAATTGCACTTATTTATTGGTATCCGGAATATAACAATTACTCTATAAGAACTAGTACAAAGCCAAGTTCACACAGGCACGTAATTTTCACAAGTTTTGATGAAAATTTGGCTAAAAAGCAGGGATGCAAACCGATCGAAAATAAGAACTGGTTCGGATTAGTGGTTTACACAGTTTTTGATCCACCGGTTCGGCTTATTACATGATTTTTGAAGCCAACTTGCCAACCACGCGTGGCTGCCTTTTCAAATTTTGGACATCGCTGGTTTAAAACAATGATAAAAACTTATTTCTAGGATCGCTCTAATTTCCGCCTAATAGAGACCCTCAAAGCCTTACAGATAACGTCACGAAATTTTGCTTAAATCTGTTAGGAAAGTTATTTTTTTCCAGACTTTCGAAGCTAAGGCAGTCCGAAAAGTTGCTGTTGTAAAGGAATTTCGTAATTTAAGAAACCATTTCAAATTTGAATTTGCATTGTTAACGTATTGCACTTTTTATGCCTTGTGGCAACCCTACATTTTTTATATCGATACGTGTTCGATACTGAGGTCCATATCAAATTATATGACACCTTTTATTTCGAAAATCATTTTTAATATATATTAACGTACTGCATAAACCATCGCTCACTCATATTAAAACGATGTTGACAAACGTTTCAACTCAAATTTATTAATTGTTCCAACTGTTATAATGTTTTTTTAGCAAAATAAAAAAAAATGTAGTTTTCAACTTTATCAAAATGATAACACATAGTTTTAACACTTAAAGTCTATAGGTATGAAATGAAATAACATTTGAACTAATTTAAACCACGAATTTAGGCATTAATTGTCGATCCCCTATAACTTCCAACATCAAAAATACTTTTTTTCCATTAAATCAATCAGATTCACTAATAGCTGAGGATCAAAAATCGCACTTTTAAGGTTGCGAACACTGTCGTAGCTTGTGTTTCCTTGTAGACACGTCTTGTGAGGATTCCCTAAATATTTTCAATAGGATTTAAGTCTGGTAAGCATGCTGGCCATTCCAATAATTCGACCGAACACTCTTGTAAAAAAGTTTTTGTGTTCCGAAGCAGGGTGACACCTTTTCGTGTTACTTCTTTAATCTGCCGATGTAGCAAATACTGAGCCAGTGTCCAAATGCGTCTTGGACAATCTGTTGCAATGGAAGACAATAGCTTGTAAAGGAGGTTAGGTTTAGGCTTTTTGTCTACCTCGGAACAATGATTGCCAGCGACAACAACATCTGGAATCCGAAGAAGAATTACTCTTGCAAACTGATGCTACTACGGGCTCAGTAGGAAGTCAGAAATTTTTAGATATTTTAAAATGTAAATTCTGAGATAAGTCCAAATCATTTTATTCTTTTATAATAAAAAGAAACAATATTCAACATAAATGTTTCAGTCGATTGACATTTAAAGTAAAATTATAATCGCTTTCTCATATTTTGTATTAATTTACGAAGTTATCATGTAATAACTTACGATTATTCATTACTAGCTGAAAACCCGGTGTCGCCCGGGTCCTTATGATTTTTATGAGAGCGTGTGTATTCAAGCTTGTGTTGGCTGCAAGTCGTCATATATATTTTGGACCGTTCGATCTTTTTCTCTATTTACCCATCTTCATGATAATCTAAACTCATGAATATTTTGCAAATTTCGTGACTTTTTTGACCGTTTGGTTTATACCTTCTATTTACCCATATAAAATTGCAGTCTATCAAATCTTCACAATAATCCAGGCTCAAATCAAAAACTTAAAAATTTCGCAATATTTTGGACCGTGTAATCTATAGCTTCCATTTACCAAATTTCATCGAAATCGGATGAACGGTTTAGTTCTTGAATTTTCGCGGTTTTTAGACCATTTCCCGCACATTTTTCAAATGAGAATCCTTCGCAGGCAAGCTTATTTGTTGAAAAATCTGATGTGTTTTTATTACCATATTTCTTTTGTTGCAACATACCATATGCTTCAACATCGTCGGCGCTTTCATTCATTATTAAGCAGTGATTGGGCGTATTTGGCAGATAAATCAGATTTACGATTACTGATTTACGACTTGCAATTTCTGATGATTCTCTGTTGAATGACACTGAATGCTTAGCTTAGGTTATTCCCTGGCTTATTACATTTGGTCAAAAATACATTGTCACCATTTTTGAGGGCTCTTAACTCTGTAAGTTCGGCAGTTCATTCTCAAATTTGGCGTTAACAGTTGGCCCTACAGTCGATAGACTGTCTCATCAATCATGATTACCAAATTTATCAGTCGCAATCGGCAATCACTTTATTCACCGCTTAAAATCGGCATTCATAAATCAGTAATCGAAAATCGGATTTATCTGCTGAATCAGCAACCGACGAAATTTGAGCATAAATAATTGTTCAAAGAGTAATACAAGATTTTTCTCGCTTATCTATTTCCTGAATATTTTCTCTCTTTTCTATTTCCTGAACGAGCGATTTCGCTAGAGAGGGCGTATTTTTAGATATTTCCAATTTGCATACTCCTAATGGAATAAAAATCACTCAAAACTAGATTTGCGGCTTGAAGCTTAGTTGTGGTCACCTCAGCTGGTTCTAGTATGCGTACTATTTCGCGAACTGAGTCCCACTCTTTTCGAAGCTTGAAGACGTGTTCTGCCAGACGTTCTACTTCTTAGAAAAGTTTGACATAGTGTAAAGGACGTCTTATGATTCCTTCTTTGTTTTACAAACATCTGACCAAAATTATGATGCGCTCTGCAAAGATATAAAAAAACCGAAACCGTACCGGCACCAACGTTTCGGTTTTGTTTCGGTTCCATCGGTTCCAATAATAACGGTAAACGGTATTCGGTTTTCAAAAAAAATTTGCATTTCGGTTCCGGTACGTGATTTGAAACGGTTTATTTCGGTTAACGGTTCCGATTCCGGTACCGGTATTAATCCCTGCTTTTGACACTTGTGTTACCAATTCCCGACATATAAATAGTACTCCGAGTAACCGTCATCGTCATCGAAGCAAAAACTGATAAGAATTGCGGTTGAAAAGCTTAAGAAAAATCATTGAATTTGACCACAAGATTGCTTTCTCAGAGCAAATGGGGATTTTTATCTAGCAGCAGATTCGCGTGCATCATTTAAAACCACATTGTGACTTTTTTCCAAGAACTACTACGACGTACAGGCTGCGGTTTTAAAATTAGCTTATGTTTGGCCCTCAGTCAAACTTCAAGTCGATTAGGTCCGCCCCTGGTAGGCGCCTTGCATGCATAGACAAGCGAGTAATGTTAACGTTGCAGTCGCCGTCGTCGTCATTGTCGTCATCTTGGGAATCAGTCTGTTTGACTGTGCCTTTTTCGAATTTCAATTGCATTATTATTTGTTAACTGCATATTAATTAAGTGTCGGAGAGTTGCCAGTTGTTTGTTTTGATTTTTCCCTCTGTTAAATGATAAATGTAGCGCGCTCTCTTTGCTCTGTTAATGCTGTTAACACAATGCAAGGCGATTGTGTTTCAAAATAATACGGTGAGGAGAGTAGTTTACATTGCCTCACCATGTTGAGGCAACGTTATACAAACGAGTTATTGTGTGGTGTTGTTGTGGCATGCAACAACAAAACAAATCAAAAAAGAAAACAATTTCACTTCACACCAAATAAATATTTTTTTTTTGTAATAATAGAAAATCTACGAAACAATCAGCGACATTTCAACGACTAAATTAATTAAAAAGAAAAACAAGTTTATGGTTTACGTTTTGTGCTGCAATTAGACTTTTACAACAAAATATACGAAAATGATTAAATTAAAATCATTATTTCGCAGAGGACAAGGAACCTCGAGTTCCAATTCCTCCAACAATTCAACTAACCAGCAGAACAGCAAGCAACAACAACAGCAGCAGCAGCAGCAATCCAATAATAATCGACAAAAATCCCAGTCCAGTACATCCCTAAATACGGCCCATGAGCAGCAGCAACAACAAGCGGCGGCAGCAGCAGCAACAACAACAGCAACAACAACCAAATTCTATTCAAATCACGAGGCGGCTACCTATGAGAGAGGCGTAGATGTGGGCGATGAAGATGCCTTGTTACTGACAAATCAACAAAGACGCCCACAACAGCAGCAGCAACAGCAACAACCACAGCAGCAACAGAGCAACACTTTGCCCCAAAAGAAATCCAAATTGAAAGGACAAAAACAACCCAAGCAATTGCCGCCGCCTCAACAACCCCCCAGCAATGCAAAATCCGAACCATACCAACAACAACAACAACAACTGATGACTTCCATTGCCGTTGCACCATCAGCAGCAACTAACAGCAACAACCTTAACAACAATCACACCAGCAACGCATTGGCCGCCCTTCAAGATGGCGGCGTTGCTGCCGCCGCTGCTGCAGATTTCTATCAACAATTGGCAGCAGCCGCAAACAGCGGCGGCGGCGGCAGCGGCTGCGACAATGGCAGCGACAACAACACCACCACTACTCAAGCACAAGCAGCAGCAGCTGCTGCGGTGGCTGTAGCTGCCGTTGCAGCGAGCAGCTATCAACAGCAGCAACAACAACAGCACCAACAGCTTATCAATAGCGAACAACAACAACAGCAACTTTTAGAGGTAAGTCAGTCTAAACTCTAAACCACTTAAACATTACATTTAACACTTTTATCCTTAGGCTAACAACAAAATGCAGGAGCTGTACAAACAGCTGGAACGTTTGGGAAGCGAACAACTGCAGCTGGAGACACGCATCAGCGAGCTGCTGCCATACCAAAGCGAGGTGGCCAAATTGAAGGGCGATCTGGTTAAGATGCAGGTGGGTGGGTGGTTGGTAGACACAGCTTAACCACAGAAAGCTGTTGCCTGTCATGGCTCATTGATGTAGTTGTTGATGATGATAATGATGACTAAGTCGGGTTCGAGGGCGTTGCGCTTGGTTACTTTAACCAATTTATTGATATTCAATATGTTCTATATGCTATGCAAAAATATTTTATATTGTATTTTGCGCTCCTTTAATTGAGTGACGAGCAGCAGTTATGGGGCTCTATGCCTGTATGGGGGACTACAGTGTGTGGGAAAAGTATGCAGAAAGCGAAAAGATTTTGAATTTATATAAAAAAGTCAGAACCCATCTCTAAATTTCTTTTTAAACGAAATCTGCCATGCCTTAGAGAGTGGGACAGTGGGAAGCCTGAACCTAGAAGAAAGGGCTAGAGCTATTACCATTAAGACTACCAAGAAGTAGCATGTAACAGAGAAGCTCAGCTTTATTACGATCTGGGAGAGAAAAAAATATTAAGAAATGATTTTATGTCAAAAGCCGGATATCCCGCACCGCGGAAGCTAAAAATTCCTACCAAACTTCATATATAAAAAAATAGGGGAAAGTTAACTTCGGCTGGACCGAAGTTTTGTATACCTTACCTTACTTTTCTATGGGATCTATACTATCAGGCCTGTTCCCGTTTTCGATTTCGATCAGATCATGCAGAATCGGAATTGGTAGCTGTTCCCGTTTCCGAAAACGATCAAGTTACTCGGTTTCAAAACGGTGATTCTTTGCATTTTGCAAATATTTTTATTTTAACATGTCGAATATTGTGGAGATTTTAAAGTATCTATAGGTACATCAAGCCTTCAATTTGATTTAAAATCATTTTAGTTAAGTTTCTACCTCAGAAATCGCATGTAGACGAAAGAAAAACGAATGAAATGAAACCGAGCTGTTTGCAATTCCGAATCAGCGCATGCGCAGTGCTGATCGAAATTGTCAAGGCTGCCTTATGGCTGAATTAAAATTCGTTAACGATTCGAACATTCATTCGAAAAGACAATCGATTTCTATTTCACTCGGAAACGGGAACACGAAAATGAAAACGATTCGGAATTGCGATCGTTTTACTTTTTCATTCCACTCGGAAACGGGAACAGGCCTGTATATATATGTCTGATTTCGAACAAACTTGGTGAAATCATGGAAAAACTTCTTTTTCGACCCATCATTCATACTGCAGCTATATGCTATAGTCATCCGATTTTGATAAAACTTTGTAGAAATGTGTTAAAGTATATAAACTAAGTATATGCCAATGTACGAGACGTTTCCATTAAAACAAAAAAGTTTTTCGACCGATCGTTCCTATGGCAGCTATATGCTATAGTCATCCGATTTCGACCAAATTGAGGATGCTTGGTTGTCCTAAGTTCGACCGATGTGCCGTAGTTGTACCGAAAAAGATGCGTAGTGTCAAAGACGTCGTAAAAGTTTGGTGAGGATAGTTTTAAAACTGACTGAAAGTCTCCGACCACATAAAGTATATATATTCTTGATCAGCATCAACAGCCGAGTCGATATAGCCATGTCCGTCTGTCTGTCTGTATGAACGCCTAGATCTCGGAGACTAGAAGAGCTAGAGTCATCAAATTTTGTATGTAGATCAAGTTTATTTCAAATTTTGGCCACACCCCCTCCCGCCTCCACAATTAAGAATGTTGAATAACTCCTACAATATTGAAGATATGTGCCCAATATCTACAATCTCTGAAAGTTTCATAAAGATCGGATAAAAAATGACAGAGTTATACAAGTTATAAAAAACGTTGCATCCTTTTTGGCGCCGCATGCGCTATTTGCTTACATAAAGTTGAAATGTTCTCATTAATGTTAATGCTCTGTTAACTTACATAAGGGAATGCTATACAACATTCATTTCCCTGAGTAACGGGTATATCGAAGTCGGACAGGACCGACTTTAATTTACGCTCTCTTTTTATACTCTGTACCAGAGGTTCACAGAGTATATTCAGTTTGTGCAAAAGTGTCCGTCTCTTCGTCCGTCTGTCCTAGAGATGGTAAGAGATAAAGGTTTGACATGTATGGAACATATGTTTCTTATACTTGCAGGCAGATCAAGTTTATTTTCAATGTTGGCACGCCTCCTCCCGCCCCCGCAATATCGGAAAACGTTATATCTCCCACAGTTTTATAGATAGAATGTTCGAACCTTCGCGACATATTTAGTATTCGGGATTCTTTATCGATCCGCTGAAGGAATTTTAAAGATCGAATGAACGATATTCGAGTTATAAGGAAAACAAACAATTATGGGCAGCACCGTTCGCAAAGGTGATAGACAGCACTTCTCAGGTACAGAGTATGTTATAGTCGGGCTTGACCGACTATCTTTTTTGTTGTTATTAATATTGTGTAAAAATATTCGGACCAAAACCGTCGTCCAAAAACCTAGATCCTCAAATTTCCGAACCTTATCCATTGATACATTTCTACCTGTGAAGGGGTTATTATTGAGTAATTGTGCTTGAAATGTTGAATTATTCATATATAAGACTAATGCTATTGCTATTTGAGTAATCAAAATGCGATATTCTTCCAAATATTGAATATCTTTTGGGGCAAAATTTTGCACTAATTTAATCATAGATTTCACCTCCAAATAAATGAGCAATTTAACATTACTAGCACAATTGCTCAATAATTTTAAAAGTAATTATATTTTGTTATATTCACTGAATAATCGCAATATCAAATTACAATATCAAATACATTCATATATAAGAACGGTAGTCTCGTCGTAATGTTTGTTATACAGATGATTCCTTCTATGCATTCCACTTTTGAGTAAAATTAAAATACTGCTATGTGTTTACTCTGTAAATTAACAGTCGCAATTAAACAACAAAGACTGCATACCTTTCGGCTGGGCTAAGAAATGGAGCCTAATAGCACTACGGAATTTTACAAACCTGGGCGCAACGCCACCAGTTGCACTTTGTCACGCTTTTCTTTGGATGGTATAGATACAATATCAGCACTTCCAATTGCACTTCTAAACTGAAAGCATAGCTGTATATGTCTAATGTGAGTTGTGCCAGGCATTCAAGTAAACACAATTGTTTAAAACTGAAATAAATAAACATTTCGGTACAATACACAAGGCGGGCCTAGTCCCCTTTTCCATTTCCGTCATTGAAGTCTGATTGAGAAGTGTGAATTTTTAGTTCATTTTTAAATTGTCTCTTCCAAAAATCGACTGTGTTTTTCGGATTTTAATTTGGAAATTTTCATTTATTTTTATTCGACAAACAGTTTAGACCGTATTCTAAAATCGTCTTATCAAAATTCTTACTCTTTCAAATTTCGGTTCAACGAATTCGGTACGCGAACAGATAAAATTACGAAATTATTTGTGTACGAAATTTTTGTACGGAGGGCACTGCTTGTACGAGTTCCGGGATTCTGGTAAAGTCAAAACACATACCACAAATCAGACTCCAGCACACGCCAACACCCAGCCACAGAAATACTAGTACGAAACAGACTCCAGCTCACACAGACACCCAGTCACAGAAATACTAGTACGAAAATGAGTGAGTATATTGTATATTGTGAAAAGGTTATAAGTCCCCCGTAGAGATCATCCTCCAAGAGTAAGCAAATTTCCTTTTCAATTTAGTTTTCTTCTTGGTATCTTTACTTCAAGTAATGTGTAAGACACACGGCCTGCACAGCCAGGCATGTGTTCGGTTTAACATACTGCCTGACTGCATATTTTGAGTGTCGAATCATACCGTATACGCTTTTACTGCGGATACACTCGAGTCACAAAAAAAAATAGGCAATCTGGCAGATTTCTTGTAGACTCCTATTGATCTATTAGTGTATGTGCCAAATATGTATAATTTCTGAAATTTTCATCAACATCGGATTGGGTTATAAACACGTTGCATACTTTTCGGAGCAATATGTGCATTTTTGATAACATTATACTGATATGCTTAGAATAATGTTATGGCTCTGTTAATTAAAATACGAGAAGGAATCATTAATTAGCATGAACACACGCTCTCGTTTTTAATTATCAGGCATGTTTGTTCTCAATTCCGTTTCGGTTTGGTTTTGCTGTTCTCAACTCTGAATGAAATTGCTTACGTGTTACTTTTGGCAAACCACGGGCCAAACGAAATCGGCACGAGAGAATCAAGCGAATGGATCGAAAATGAAACATTCGGGAATGAGAGACTCTCACTTTTACGTTTTACTTTTCGTTTTGGCTGGCACTGCCAATTTCTCGAGACATTAAACAAAACAATTATTTTTAATTCAGTTAAAGAAATAAATGCAATTCAAATTACATAAATAAGTTTTAAATTTATCACAGAATTAAGGAAACTTAACTTAATGTAATTTGCCAATTACTATTCATTTCACCGGCCAACAGACGAACAAGAGAGGGAGCTGAAGTCGAGTGCCCCGACTCCAAAATACCCTGTTCCCTTGATTTTATGTGTTTTGACAGCTGACGGTGCTGTACCCCCGCTCCAGAGGGCAAAATTGTTTCATACATAACTTCGGTTGTTTTTGGTCCGATCTGAATCATCTTCCCAGTATAGATAGATATACAGCCTTGATATATATTTAGTCACGAGGCTCTTACTCAAAAATTGTCTTTGACAGTTTTTTGCGGTTAAATGGTGGAGGGTGAAATTTTTTTTTTCAAATCTGAAACAACCCTGATCTGTTTATGGTATACACTTACCTAGATGGAACATTTTGTGGCTCTATCTCTTATAGTCTTTGAGATCGACGCGTTCATGTAGATAGACAGACAGTTTTTTGCGATTATAGGGGAAAGGGGGTTAATCTTCCAAATCGAAAACAAACTTGCTATGGGTATGGTATACACCTACCCTGATGAAAAAAATGTGTGGCTCTATCCCTTATAGTCTCTGAGATCTAGGCGTTCATACAGACAGACACACGTGGCTATGTCGTCTCGGCTTTTGATCCGCTGATCAAGAATATATATACTTTATGGGTCGGAAATCTTTCCCTTTCCGTTATATACATTTGCACAACTTCATGATCCCCTTTTCCCATTTTTAATCAGAACAGGGTATAAAAACGCTTTCGTTGCGAGAAACGTAATCAATTCGCTTTCTGAAAAGTTGCAGTTTAAGTGGAATTGAGAACACGCCGGTATAATTAGTTTTATATATGGGTTTTAATGAACGGTTTTGTTTCAACAAAGATTCGCAACGATCTTTACAGTACTGTTTCAAGGGCCTTCCGGTCCTATCATTCCCAGGAATAAGCATTTGGGGACTACAACGTGTGCTAATTGTTGTAAAAACCAGTGCGGGAACTATGAGTTCCTTAAGAAAAGGCTGAAAAGTCTGCAAAGTCGTTAAAGGTGTTCCCCTAAAATAGAGTTTAGAATTCCCATTCAATGAGGCGATTCATTCAAAATATTATTTTGCATACCATTCTTACAAATCTTTCCCAGGCTGCGGTACGGTTATCTAATAGTCAGTCGGGCTAGAAAAGATTTGTATAAATGCCGATCTAGTCCCCTTTTCCATTTCCGTCAATGAAGTCTGATTGAGAAGTGTGAAGTTTTAGTTCATTTTAAATTGTCTCTTCCAAAAATCGGCTGTGTTATTCGGATTTTATTTTAGAAATTTTTATTTCTTTTCATTCGACAAACAATTAAGACCGCATTCTTAAATGGTCTTATCTAAATTTTAATTCTTACCAATTTCGGTTCAACGAATTCGGAACGGGAACAGATAAAATTACGAAGAGCGTATTATTTTTGTACGAAATTACGGAATACTTACTGGGATCGGAGCGCACTGCTAAAGCTGGTACTCTAGTCTAGTACTTAATTATCGACGAGCGGGTAAGTTAAGCCATTGTTGCACTTTCTATGTCTTCGAGAAGGCAGCCGCTTAGCGTGGCCACTGTGCTGCGCTTTCTTACCTAGCGCTTTCACTCCAGCAGTCACTGACTACTGTAAACCACAAGAATATCTTCCTACTCGGAGTCAGAATCTTCTAGGAGCACAAAACTCGATAGAAATCCGAAATATGACAGGGTGGCTGTTTTTCCTCTGAAGAACTCAATATCAGCTATTCCTCCAAACCATCGGTGGGCGCGGTATTTGGTTTTCAGAGCAGTCCAACAACAGAAAAAAAAACCCTTTTTGGCGAGGCTTCAGTCGACCAACCAGACACACTGCATGTATTTGTTTTTGCAGTTGTCTCTGTCGCTCTGATACGAAATAGATTTGTTGTTGTTTTCGCTTCGAGTTCTGGCTGCCGTGTGTGAGATGACGAGGCAATTTTTAATGCGTCTGCGTAGCGCTCCTGGGAGCAATCGGAGCAAAAAGAGAAAGGCCGTGCCCACCGATGCTCTAGACCAGCGATGTTCAAGAAGAGCGAGGCCAAAAAGTGAGAGTGTATTGGTGTGCGATATCAAAGCGACACAGCCCAGCTTTGAACTGCCCTGCTCAACGTCTGGGCATCGAATGCAAGCAAAGAGAGCGCTGCTTACGCTCATTTGCCCGACTTCGGCATGCGCTCGGCTCGTGTGCGTGTAAATAGCCGATTGCGCTCGGCCCCTGGGGGCTATGGAGGAACATCGCTGCTCTAAGACTACCAGACTTTTGGTAGTGTCTTGGAGACAGCAATCATTGAGATTAAGGAAGTTCCAACTTGTGCACAGTACCCAGACATCAATAGTCAAATAGCCATAAAACCTGTAGGCCAAAATCTTCTAATATCTCTCACCTCATTTGGGCAAATACAAAGATGTTAGAACTCGCGCTACAGCGCACTAACCCCAACCTCCTTTCGGTATGTGCATGGCAATGGGCAACCCGCGAAAAGCTAGTCAATAATGTCAATCAGTCATTTCCTACAGGATTGTATGTTTGACTTAACCGATCCACAGCGAAAAGTGCTAAGGCCATAACTGGTCACTGGGTGGTGTTAGAGCATGCCACCAGACTACTTCTCCCCTACTATAACCCCTGCAGAAGCTTCTACACAGTTTCACGGGAACTTCAATCATAGGAGGAATAGACAGGAGACAAATTCGAACGAATATAAACTACAGCAATTGCTCTAACCTAACCTTACTCTAGTCCTTCTTGTCCAGAGGTCGGCAAAGTGAGCAGATTTGTTGCTACTAGCAGCTAAGAAAGTATTTTTCAACAGTTTCTCTTTGATTTCTGAGGGTCATAAACTACAGTAAATTGGCCTTACCTAAGGTAACTCTAGTCCCTCTAGTCCAGGGGTCGGCAAGGTGGCAGAGTTGTTGCCAGTGGCAACTGAGAAACTATTGCTATAGAGAAAAGGTAGGAAATCTTTTTAAAACTGTTATTTTTTGCTTTGATTTAGGTGGATTATATAAATACAGTAACTGTCCTAACCTAAGCTGACTCTAGTCCAACCTTTCAACAGCTTCACTTTTACGTTTTGAGTTCCGAGGGTCATACACTACACTGAAGTAACTGTCCTTATCTAACCTAATGCCGACCAGTGGTCGGCAGAGTGAGCAGAGTTGTTGCCACTGACAACATCTTCTCTTTTTTGCTTCGATTTCGGGGGATCATAAACTATAGCAAACTGAACTAACCGAAGCTAACTCTAGCATTTCTAATCCAGGGGTCGGCAAAGTGCGCCAGAGTTGTTGCCAGTGGCAACTGAGCAAATATTACTATAGATAAAATGGGCGTAAATCTTTGATTTAGGAGGATCATTCCCCACAGCAGCTGTTTTAACTATATTCCCTCTAGTTCAGCGGTCGGCAAAGTAAGCAGAGAAGTTGCCACTGGCTACTGAGAAATTATAATTATCGAGAGAGCGGAAGATAGAGGTGGAAAGCTATCAATAGGCACAAAAAATAGACTTAATTCTGCCGACGTCTCTGCCCTCAATGCCGACTATTAATCTTGTGCCATCTCAAAATCAAGCGAAAGGGAAATCAGTTTGTATGATCAGTTAACAGTTCAGTGCGCCCACAATTTGCACTCACTGTACATCAGATGGGGGAGGGACTGAGGGGAAACACCACTGACACACACCGTACACCTGTCGCTCTCTGGTTGTCTACATTCTACATTGTTTATTTATTTATTTTTTTCTGCTTACAGAGTCTACAGGAGAAAACACAAATGGAAATCGGCAATTTGAAATATGAAAATGAATCTTTGCGCAATCGTTTGCGGGACGTTGTCAATTCCCCATTATCGGATGCGGAAAAGCATCAGATTATACAAGAATCACAGCGTTTGCATAGCTCAGCACCCGCCTCCATAGCGTTGCCCAGTGTAAGTTGAGTGCAAAAAAAAAAAAAAATAAACCAAAGAGTCATTCATCACATTTTCACCCAACTCTTTCTCTTTTAGACCAACGACGCTCACGATGGCACACCCTGTCTTACACCCGATTGGGATAAACATTCATCATCGAGTGAAATATCTGTAGCCTGTCTGCAGGATAAGATAATCCAAATGGAGGAAACACACTATTCCACCAATGAAGAGCTTCAGGCCACGCTGCAAGAGTTGGCCGATTTGCAAACTCAACTGACGGACACCCAAACCGAGAATGAACGTTTGTCCGAGGAGAAGGATGTGCTGTTTCAATCGCTTTGCCGGCAGACCGAAAAACTGAATGAATCCCGCACGCAAATAGGCACTTTGCAGGAACTGCTCCTGCGTGATACCAAACAGGCCGCTGAGGTAACCACCTCGGAAAGAGAGAAAAAGTTGTTAGATTTGATAAAGACCTCCCAGGAGGAGCGTGAAACTGTGCTGCTAAAGCAGGAGGAACTAAATGGCGAACTCTCGGAACTGCGACAGGGCAGAGAGACTGCCCAGCTAGAGCAGCAGCGTCAACGCGAGCGTATTGCTGTCTTAGACTCTCAACTAGATGCAGCCAATGCCGAACGCAAGCAGGGCGATGCTCAACTCTCACAGGCCAAAGAGGAAATCTCCCAGCGGGCCATCGAAATTAGTCGCCTTAGCACGCTGCTAGAGAATGCACGCTCCAAGATTGAGGAACTGGAGGCAGATCTTTCACGTGGCGATAAGGCTGACTTGAGTGATGTCCTGGATGCTGCCCGTCGGGAGAAGGATGCTTTGGAGGAGCGGGTGGCCGAGTTGCAGGATCAATGCTCGCGCAGCCAGGCGGAGTTGAGACGCCTGCGCGAACAACTGGCCGGTCTAAGCGAAGAGTGCAAAGTGGCCAAAAATAATGCCAAATGTGCAGTCTCCGATCTTGAGTATAAAATGGAGCAGTTGCAGCACGAGAAGGATAAACTCTCCATCGACTGTCAGTCGCTGGAGGAGCGTGTGGCGGAACTGCAGGTGCAGAGTAAATGCCACCAGGAGGATAAAGTGCAATTGCAAAATCTTCTCGGTGAGACGCAACGTCATCTGGGTGATGTGCAGCTAAAGCTGAGCGATACCGAGCAAAGGCTGGACAAGGAATCGCAGTTGCGGCGACGTGAGGCTGAGGAGTGGCAACAATTCCAGGCGGATCTCCTAATGACCGTTCGGGTGGCCAATGATTTCAAGACTGAAGCGCTTAGCGCTCGTGAGCAACTTGTGCTCGATAATAAAACGCAAAAGGAGAAGATACGTCTGCTTGAGCAGCAGCTGGAAAAGCTGAATAAGCAGCAAATGCAGCAAACGGAGACACAGCAATCGGTGTTGTCCTCGGTTCAATTGGAAATGGCCTCGCGGCGTAGCAGTAAGCTTAACTTTAGCCGACAGGATTCACGTTTGTCTGTCAAGACGCTCATTGAGAGCATAGAGAATAACAAGCAGGTGAGGAGGAGCAAGAGGAAGGGTTAATGTATACCATTTACTTATATTTTTGTTTTCCTCTTCCAGCAAGGCAAATCGGATGAGCCCGAATCGCATTATAGTTCCACTTCCAGTCTAAATAGCGGCACTCCCGAAATGGGCAACACTCCCATCATACTGCCCGCCTCCAGTGATTGGCATGAAAGCGTAAGTTTACATTTATGAGTCAAAGTAGCAGTACTATTGGATCTGTTTTATGATCCCAGGACTTACTCTTATGATAAACACTTAAACTAGCTTGAATACACTTGAATTTTCTAAGTTATCAGTCAGTAATCTCGTGTCTTTCTCCCTTAGCTACGCTTGCCTGTGCTACAGAGCAGTAATCTTCATGTGAATGTTAATAGTGCAACAGCCACATCACCTGGCACAGGAACCGTTACCGGAGTTACATCAGCAGCTAACTGTACAACCAAAGCAACATTGCCGTTGCGCGAGCAACAGGTCAATGCATCAGCGGCATCAGCCACCACCATCACCCAGCCGCCTACACCTGCCACACCCAGTAGCCAAACTGGAGTGCAAACGCCCAGCAGTCAACTGGTGGGCAGTCTTAGCTTTGGCAATGTATCCAAATCTTTTCTCAGTGGTAAGTTTTAAAGGAAATGGTACGAGCGGAAACTGTCGAAATTCACAAAAATTCATGGGAAATTTTTTAATAAATTTATAAAAAAGAGCCTGCCTAAGCAGCTCTTTGAAGAATAGTTTTTCTGAGATAATGTATGCGTTTTCTAAGAAGTGCAGGACAGTGGCAAAGCTACGACAGAAGTCGTGATCTTCATATGTTGCAGTGCTCTTCTAGTCCTAAAACTGTTTCTTCAAGAGTCTTGGCCAGAAAACTGTTGCTGGAATGGTGGAATCAAAGTATAAATGGACCTTAACACGCAACGCCTTATTCCGAACATTTCCTTATGGTTAACCAGACGACATAAGCAGTTGAATTTATATATGACGCAATTCTGTCCGTCATTTAATCAAGAAAGAAATAAGTTGAGCATGAGGTGTTTGGGAGGACTCCAACCACTTGGTTACCTGGTGAGCATCATGCTTGACTGTGTAGAGAATTGTTCTGCAGTAAAATGGCCACATATGCTGGCGCAATTCAATACATAAGAGAGTATCCTAGGCAAGCCTAAGGTGTCGATCTTCAGCCATAGTCCCTGTGTCCCAAACACATTTGGCCATTTCCACGCTTTCGATCCCAATGTTTGCTAAAGTCATGTCTTACCGAGTGTTTCGATTAATATTGCAGCCAATACATTGAAACATTTTGTGTTCTCTCTTTTTGTGGAACCCTGGCCTAAGTATATATCGAAAGGCAGTATCTGAGTTCCTTCCAGTGTCCTGAGTGGCCAGTTATCCAGACGGGTGTGATAGGTTGCAGCAGCCTGACTGTCAGTCTTGATATGTTCCGGGCGGATAAAGTGATCATCTGGGAGGAATATAAGATAAAACGTCGCCGCTTCAGAAAACAAGTACAAAATGCAAAGCAGCAATCGTTGAGAAGAGGACACAGAAACAGCTAGTCTAAGCTATACCCATGTAGTCAGCAGAGAAGCTTGAGAGATAATTATCCGTCTTAAAAGCGTTACTTCAGTTTGATAGATGAAATGAGGACTATATCGCTTAGCTCTTTAGAAATGATACCCGCTACTGTGTCCCCTTTTTATACCCTTGCAGAGGGTATTATAAAATTGTCCGGATGTTTGTAACGCATAGAAGGAAGCCTCTCCGACCACATAAAGTATATATATTCTTGATCAGCATGACGAGCTGAGTTGATATAGCCCTTTCCGTCTGTCCGTCTGTTTCTATGCTATCTCATCCGTCAGTTTCAAAGATATCTTCACCAAATTTTGCACGAAGTCTTTTAGTACAAATACGCTGCGCATTTGTCGAAACCAAACGCATCGGATGACTATAGCATATACCTGTCATAGAAACGATCGGTTTCGGATTAGTCATAGAAAAATGAGTCTAAAAAGTAGTCTAAGGCCCGTTTTCTCATGTTCCTGTTTTTGCAAATCCAGGTGGATTTTACGCGTTCGCATGATGGTGGTGCATGTGCTGGTGGACGAGCTGAACTTAACTCGTCCCCAAAAAGGTGTGTTCGCCAAATTAAATGGTGAGCTCTCACGCATCCCAAGGAAGTTTAAAAACTTTGTGAGAATGACATGGTGGTGTCGATGGTTGCATCAAAAACAAGATGCATAACGCAGTTTACCAAAATGCCACAAGTGTGTGCCAGATATTCGTTCATTCTGCGAAAATTTCGATAATGTGACATTAACTTCCATTAGCTGCTTCTACGATTTCCATTTGTTGTTATTTAGCTACTCGACTGACAAAATAGGTGTTGGTTGAGTGGTTAGGATTGCCGCCATAAGTTTTTGATTTGCTGGTTTGAATCACTGATGGGCAGCACCGGCCACACGGCGATAGGCAGAACTTCACACATCTTAACAACTTTGGGAGGTACAGAGTATATTATAGCCGCGCTTGACCGACTTTCTTACTTGTTCTTCTTCGAATTGATCAGATGCGTAGATGATCAGTTCTTGCTAAGTAATTTAGAATTGCCTTCCCATTCTGAGTTGCTCTACAGTAGGCACTTACTTTTGCCCCAGTCTTTTATTCCTACTTCCAGTAGAAGTAGGATGTCGTCAGGCTACTCAGACAAGCTGATGATAGCACCTTATGGAGGTGGTTTAGATGTTGTCTAGTTGAGACGCTGTGGTAGCCCCTGGAGGACTTGATGTGTAGGGGAGCGCACATTCTGTTAGAACTTCTTTAGCAGTGAGACAAAAAAATTGTTTGACAAATTCTGGGCGAGCTCGTCTTGCTTCAGGGCTACAGAACCTTCTGCATACTGGGAACCTGCATAAGCATACTACTTGAACAATTTCCAGCTTCTTTTTCTGCTTCATGAGCGCTTCGGCATCCATGAATTTAACGCTATTGGCTTTGGCCTTTTCACAATGCTGCTGATCGCACACCTTCATCTTGAGACGGCGTTGTGCTTTTATTTGAAGGTGCCAAAAAAAAAACGCTTAGTCTTCAGAATTTAGTTTAATGGCCTTGACCCTTTTTTCGACTGCTTTTAATCTATCAGTTTTATCATATTACACAAAGTTGCGACCTTTCTCTTCTGGAATGTGTGAACATTTTCAACCTCTTTTTGAATTTGCTGTTTTTTTTTAAGTATATCTAATCTTTATTCGAATGTGGTCCGGCTTTAGGGTTCTGAACATAAGTGTTTCTCAGGGGTTCGGGTTTGATTCAATTCTTTGAAGCTCTAAAAATCTGTCAAAGCCAAATAATATACAAAATATACTTAACTATGTTTAAATACAATCGGACAAAAAACACGAAAGTTATGCAAGCTATTTGCAACTTGCTATGAATGCCTGAAAAGCCATCGAAGTTCCTCACTTACACAAGCCATCCCTATTCTCCGTTTTCCTTTCGCGATACCAGCGCTTAGTATTACTTCAAAAAGAGGAGATAGCCTGAAAGCCTCAATTAGAACACTGAATAGTAATTGAATTGCCCTCTCGGCATTCTAGGAACGATAAGCATTATTTAGCTATTCGGCGGAGAATTCAGTATAGACAAATAATAGATGCTCTGCGTTTTCCATGGACGTTTAAGGCTTAAACCAATTGAGGTAGAACTTAAAGCATAGAAGTAAGTACATAGTTTAGTCTCCTTGCCCACCGCCAGGAAATGATCCCGAGAATACCTGGCTTTCGTCAGAGTTAAAGACAGCCAAATCAAGCAGCGCCTTAGCTAGAATCATGCTGAACACGCGCTGACCAAAACAGGGACGAAGACGACTTTTGGCGAGCTTCTCTAGGCCATGCGGCGTCAATCTGGCATCGGACCAAGGAGTGGTTCTGTAGCTACTTAAAAGGTGCATAAGTGCGCTCAGGGTTACTTTTGCGTATGGTACAGTGCGGTCCACTTAGAGATCTGGCCTCAGAGACAAATGAAAGATACAGGGCTTCACTGTTGAAGTCAACATAACAGCAAGCAGGATGCGAGGCAGCGGAGCATCGAGAAAACATTCTGTGGTGAACTTTCGGAGCTACTTAAAAAGAAGTCGGTCATGATGACAGCGAAAGACACCAGGCATGTCTTTATCCAGTGTGAAAGGTTTCTAGCTGAAAGGGCTGAATTATTTAGACTAATGGGCGGCGACAGAGTCAAAGATAGTTTAGTCCCATACATGCTGATGTCGAAGAAATAATGGGCATCAGGAAGAAGGCGGGTAATCAATGCCATGCGGGCGTCCTACTGATTTAAGATGTTTCTGACTAACTTTCTGAAATATGTGGTTACAAAGAGCTTATACGTATATACTGCCATGCTCCTATTTTAACTTTCGCAAAAGTCTTGCGATTTGGAGTACAAATCTGATCAAAAACCCTGCTTAAGATCGCAAAATATTTGCGAAAGTGAAGGTGTTAGCAGGGCTGATTGTAGTTGGCAGTAAAACGATACTGACCAGAAGACACTTATCACACGAAAGGCACATCTTCTGAGCGCTGCTTTTGCAATTAGGGCTGTATGAAGGAGCAGTCTTTGCTAGAAGTAAATTTGTGGGTTGGAATGCTTTTAAGAGTCGAACCACGTACCGAATTGTATGCTTAACGACAGTTTTGTGTGTTTGCAGTTTTGAAGAAAACGCTATTATCTTTGTTTGGTTTATTTGCCGTCTCTTATCAATTTAAATACGTTTCTGGTCAATTCTGTGATTTTTCTAAAAAGAAAGGTCTTACCTCAAAAGAAAGTTCTTACCCAAAGTTGTACTTCGAATTTGAAGTATAAAAAAAATCTTCTGCAGTGAAATAAAGAATATTCCCAGCCGCCTACGAAAGATTTTCTTAAAAAAACCACATCATTCCTTGGTTATCTGAAGCAGCGGTGGGCACGAAATTGGATTTTGGGAGCAGTCCAGCAACAACAACAGAAAAAGCAATCCCTATTACCGCTGCTTGAGTCCACAAGTCAGACTCGCTCTCCATATATTTGTTTTTGCAGACGCATCTGCCGCGCACATGGCTGCCGACAAACCCAAAAAATGCAATGGATTTGTTGTTGTTTTCGCTTCGAAGTGAGGCAATTGCACTTGTCTTTCTGTCTCCTTGTGTGCGGCGGCGAGGCAATTTTTAATGCGTCTGCGTGGCGCCAGTTGCCATAAAATAACTCTCGAGAGCAATGGGAGTAAGGGCTTGCCCACTGCTGATCTAAAGAGAACTGATGACTCCTGCATTCGCTTTCAGTGAGGAACCACTGGATCTGGAATATGTGTTCACCAAACGAGAGTATTATCCCTTCTCAACCATTGAACTTTAGTTTTATTCATTAAATCTGGGAGTGATTAAGTACTTTTTCTGTTCTAAAACTAAGCTGTGAACGATCTTAATACATTTTTTTACTTGTTTTAAACAGGCGAGCGCAAGGACCCACTCAACATGTTGGCCAAAAACGGTGGCTCGAAACGCAACGCTTTACTCAAGTGGTGCCAGAACAAAACCGTTGGCTATCGCAACATAGACATCACGAACTTTAGCTCATCGTGGAACGATGGCCTGGCCTTTTGTGCGATCCTACATTCCTATTTACCAGATCGTATACCCTATGACACACTCAGTCCGGCCAATAAGCGTCGTAACTTTTCATTGGCCTTTGCGGCAGCTGAATCGGTGGGCATTGGCACCACTCTGGTGAGTAACCATTAGCTCTTCAGTATATATGTAAACCATTTGATAACATTTTTCTTTTTCTTTTAGAACATCAATGACATGTGTCAGTTGGAGCGTCCCGACTGGACTCAGGTCATGTCCTATGTAACGGCTATTTACAAATACTTTGAGACCTAGATGTAGGACTGCTTTACCCCCCCTCGACACACACACACACAAGACATCTTTTGTATATTTATTCTGCATTTCTCTATATAAATATTTATTAACCCTACGATTAATGCAAATGCAAAAGTCTTAGCCTAGACACAAACCCCAAAATTTTAACACCTTTTTTTTTAAATTAAAAATTCCATTTTTTTTCCGTAATTTTTATGCTGACTTCAGAGTTTATTTTATGATAAATTAGGTTTTAATGCAAATGAAATGGGCCGATTAGCTTTAGCATATTTATTATATTAAAAAAAAAACAACAACTTTATTTAAATTGTATTTTTATAATTAATTTCCGAAGAAAAAAACGAAACAAATAAAATGGAAACATTCAAAATCTAATTAAAATCTCCGTAAAACAAAATTAACAAAATTTCTGCACAAAAATTTTTTAAGTCCGCTTATTAAAATAGATCCATCACCGAGAGATAACCACAAGCCCATCCTCCGCCTCCCCCCAAAAAACAAAAAGAAAATGGCGCAAAATTTCCTTGCTGGGAAAATTTCCCCAGGATACATAAATGTGTGAGAGAGATGCCCATCTATGCTGCGCAGTGGGCGGGATTTCAGCCTGTGGTTGGGGTTGCGTGTGGGTTGGGGGTGGAGGTATGCGTGATTTAATTAAGTGCATAAAAGTTGCTGCTCTTCTCCAACTCCCAGCGGTAGGTAAAAGGAGTGGTGGGAGTAGAACAGCGTGCGATTTTTTAAAATTAAAACAAGCTGATGATTGATGTACTCGAGGCTAATAAGTGTCGGACAGGGGTTTTCTTTTTTTGAGGGCTTATTGCTGTTGACGGCAAGTTGATGAAGTTTGGTTATATTGAAAATGAAAAGTATTGAATTAAAGTTTAAAATAACGAATCAGAGTTGGAAACCCCTACCAAGCAAAGCAAATGCGATAGAGAGCATTAAATACAGGATGAAGACCAACAGGTGAGGACGTAAGTAAACTATAAAGTGCAATGCAAAACTGTAAATCTGCTACTACTCAATGTTGTTGTACTAGGAGGAAGGTTTTCGCCTCTGAGCAAGACTTCAACAACAACAGACGAGTCTCCACACGACACCTCACATCTCTTCATATGTTTAGCCGAGCCCATCCACCTCACATCAGTCAACCTCTAAGCCAGCCTTGCCCAGCCGTATGCTCTTTGGGTGCGTTTTGTTTTTGTAATTGCACCGAAGATAGAAAATTTATGGGTGCGCGGTATTTAAAACGACACACATGCAAACATTTCGTGTGTGTGTGCGTCGCGTAGAACAAAACCCGGTTTTTTCTCTTATTTGATTGGCGTTTGCGCGTGCAAGCAAACTGAACAACAACGTGTATGTATTTCTGCAATACCGTCTCTAGCCATCTAAGCTGCCTATTTTAAAAAAATTAGAAGCACACAAGCCAATTGATTGAGAAGGAGCTCGCTCGCCTATGCGCTTCGGGCTGTGTGCGGCTCGGCAGCGCTTACGGTTATCCTTTACAGACTGCCGGTTAACGAATATACTGTCTGAAATCGCCTGGCGAATATAGTGAACAAACTCTGGTGTTGCAGTGCGAGTCGGTCAGGTCGATGGTTACCCTAAACCAGAGGCCGATACGTCGCTATCTACTGGTCATAGGAAAGCTCTCAAAAGCAGCGTCTTACACACAGTATAAACACTATAAGCGTCGCTGCACTTCGTGTTCGGCTCTTGTTTAGATGCGTCGCAATTGAATCAAAAATGGGATCTAGTTTTTTCCCGGCCCCATCCCTAAACTGACGGCCGAATGGTTAACAGAGAATAAGCTGGACTTTGGCTGTCCCAAAATCGCCTGCCGTGCGGATGACATTTCATTTATAGTCTCTGATTACCCTTAACTGACTGCCGGATGTTTACCTATATTTGTATGAACGTCAGGGAGTGCCGAACCGGCAAAACCCAGCACAGAAAAGACTACTGAGTACTGAATCTGTGGTTTATCAACCCTGAGTGCATACCAAATCTTGCAACAAATTGTAAACACGCTCAATAACTATTCTTTTAAAAAATCCACTTGTAGAACTAGTCCATCAGTATGGAAAGCACAAATTGGTCAAGTTTCATATTCTTCCCTGTGCGTTTAATGTCATTTAAATTTGAATACGGACTTTAAGCTTAAGGGGGGAAAACACTTTGCGTTAAAAAAATTTTCGACTTTTTTTTTTTTGCATATTTTTGTAGCTTGGATATTCAAAAATATCCCCCTAAAAGGATTTTCAAAAATTCGAAATAGTTTAGAAGATACAGCGCTTTTAATGACCCAAGGTGACCCAATTTTCCTAGCAACTGCAAACTTTAAACGCGTTTATCTCGAAACCACGTTTTTCAAACTGGTGGCCACGATTCAGAGGAAACCAGTGGACCGATTTTGCTCCGGAAGGGCTTATACGACGCAGAATTGTCGTCGCTATCGTTCAGCCCTCCAACTTTTGGATACCTATATTTTAAGTGTACTTTTTTACACTACACTACAAAAAAAAGGCCAAAAAAAAAATTTTTGTTTTCAAATGTCCGCCATTTTGTCAAAAAAAATTTTCAATTTTTTTCGGAGGGCCGAACGATAGCCACATTAGTTCTAAACATAACCGCATTTTTCTTTTTTTTTCAGATCATCCCAAGTGCTGCAACCATGGTCACCATGTGGGCACCTTTTTTTTATTCATCATTTTTCGGAGGCCGATAACTTTCTGAACGGCCCTCATATTGACAAAAAAAAAATTTTGTATTTTCCTTTCATTCATTAACTATTTAAAAAAAAAAAAAAATAAAAAATCTCTTATACTTTTTTTTCTGGAATTTTTTTTAAAACCATCTACTTTTGCTCATCGCTAAGTGTGTTCCCCCCTTAATATCCGGACAGAAGAACCAGAAAATTTCTGAGTTATATTTCAAAGTAATGATTGAAAGTTTTCAAATGGGCTTTGTGTTCGTGGGTGTATTGTCATGTCATCCGAGTATTTAGATAGTTTTACATATTTTTTAAGACATCAATTTTTTCACAAAAAAATCCATATTTCTGAATTGTCACGCTTATTTGATCCTGAATTAATTACACAAGATTACAAATAACTTATTTATTATCCCTAAAAATTAATGTCATTATTTATGTAAAATCACGCGCTTAATAGAATTCTAAATTCTAAATAGAACAGATTTCGAGATAATCCCAAATGATCGCTTTTTGCATTTTTTGGAAAAGATCTCACTTTATTACGAATATCTCAATTATGTAAAAACTTATGAATAAAATTTATATACCACATAAAGGCTAATAAAAATATCTTTCAATCATTTATTTGATTGTCAAACCTGTATCCAACATTTGGATTAATTTTTATCGAAGATTTGAAAAAAAATTTTCAACTATTTTATTAGAAATTAAAAAAGTGTTCATTTATTAAAATCTGTTGGAAATTGTAGAAGTTTATATAAAAAATAAGCAATTTCAGTTTTACTGTTGAAAAATTATTAATAATGTTTATGGTCCGTTTTGATCCGTCGTTCCTGTGCACAGTTTTCCTCTCGCGTAAGAAACCATCAAAAGTCACCCATCATGGCCTGATCCCAAAGTCCTTGATAGTGGCGTTCCATAATCTTCATATCCTGATGAAATCGTTCACCATGCTTATCACTCTTCGCCGCGGTTTTCAGGGAAAAAATCCAAATGAGAATTCAAAAAATAGGGGAAAGTTATCTTCGGCTCGGCCGAAGTTTTGTATACGAGGTGTGTTCAAAAAGTATCGCGAATTTTGTGTTTTTTCAAAAATTATTTATTTATTCATGAATATCTATTTTGTCCCCTTCAAAGTAATCCCCATGAGATATTATACACTTGTGCCAACGGTTTTTCCAATCTTCGAAGCACTTCAAAAAATCATTTTTTTTATCTTGTTCAGCTCCTCCTTCGATGCCGTCTTTATCTCGTCAAGCGTAGCGTAACGTCGTCCTTTCATGGGCCTCTTCAGTTTAGGGAACAAGAAAAAGTCACAGGGGGCCAGATCTGGGGAATACGGTGGCTGCGGCATCATTAGTGTGTTGTTTTTGGCCAAAAAGTCGCGCACAAGCAACGATGTGTGAGCAGGGGCGTTATCGTGGTGCAAAAGCCTATTTTTGTTCTTCCACAAATCCGGGCGGTTCTGGCGGATTGCTTCGCGCAAATTGCGCATAACTTGCAGGTAATATTCCTTATTGACCGTTCTTCCCTGAGGCAAGAACTCATGATGCACCACGCCCCTGCAATCGAAGAAAACTGTCAGCAAAACTTTCACATTCGACCGAACTTGGCGCGCTTTTTTCGGTCTTGGTTCGTGCGGCAGCTTCCATTGAGATGATTGAGCTTTGGTTTCCACGTCATAACCATAAAACCACGATTCGTCACCAGTTATGACCCTCTGGAGCAAATTTGGGTCGTCGCGGACAGAGTTTAACATCTCATTAGCAATGTTCATGCGATGCTGTTTTTGGTCGCAATTGAGCAATTTTGGTATCTGCTCTACTAAAGAATAAACTTGAAATTTTTTTTCTATTTTGAGATAATCCATCATCAATGTCGAAAAGATGGTAAGATAGTGCCCAATTGTTAATCAATCCCCAAATACTTTACAAAGACAATTTTCCTTGTAAATTTGCTAGCCAGACATTTATAACATAGATTTGTATGTACAATGTACTGAATTTTTTACCAAAAATTCGATAGCTGGAAAATTGTAGACATAGTTGCTTTACATCCTGCGAGTTACTCTGGCCCTGTTTCAGTCTCGTCATCATTGTCGCGGAACTCACTATTTAAGTCAGGTGGATCCGTACAACTGACTATACTGATATCATCACCACTGCTCGATCCATCACTGCTTGTGGACGAAATCTCCAGGTCGCGTATCTCCATTATCAAATTTTCCACATGATCTAAGCAATCCCTGCAAATGGTTTTGGGCAATGGATCTGTGGGTGTTATGGACCTCGGAAAACAGGCATGGATTTTCTCAACCAAATGCAAGCGTTGACCTTCGTCGCCATAAAGGTGAATCACGGTGCGATGTATTTCCCAACACAGGCGGCAGACGAAGCCCGAAATGTGAGCGTTTTGAATACTACCCATGTTAAGCTAAAGTGGAAGGACAGACGAATTTATATTGCTGGAGATATAGAGCGAAAGAATTACTTACAAAAATTGTATTGAAAAATTCTGCGTTATCAAATGAACTTGCCTGTAAGAAAATGCTAAGTAATGCAAGTAATGGACTCTATGGTCAAGGACTACTACGCTTAAAAAATTTATTTGAACAGTGCTGGCATTTTTTTACAAAGAGTTATCGTCTAGTGATGGGCGATATATAGGTACAGCTGAAAAGTGTTGGAATTTCAAATTTGTTTTTAAGGAAGAAAAAGAAAAAATTCATATAAAATATGAAGAAGCCAGGGCAAGTTTGAACATTTGATAATTGGTTAACTGGATTCTGACTTTGACTGTCCACGGCGAAGAGGATTTTAAAGCAATCAGACAGACTCTACCTATTTGTTTATCTATATTGGGTGCTCTGTAAAAATATTTAAAAAAAATGTAGCTTGAAAATGTAAAAAAAATAAAGGTATTTTTTTAAGTCCAACTAACGATTTGGTGTATAAATACCACGACGCTAGGATTAACATTCAACATTTAAGACTTAACTTTTAATATAAAGGGTGATGTTTTAGCTATTATCTTTTTGGCAACACTGGTTTAAACAGCTCACGTACGTTTCGTGTTTTGTTTCACTGTCAAACATCTTCAGTTTGGTCTATAATTTAACCATGAATCGTCTTAAAATCGAACAACGCTTGCAAATTTCTGTTTAGAAAGTTCATCGCGCGCTTCTTCCATTTTATGGTCAGCTATTCGGGCTATTGTGACTAAATTTCGCACCAAATTTACATTGTTGGACATTAAACCACCAACACGCTTACGTAGAGTGCGAACTGAAGAAAATATCGCAGCTGTATCGGCCGGTGTTAATGATGACCATTAATTATCGAAAGAGTTACTCTTTGACCTTGGAGAAAGCAACAATTTCAAAGACACCTTTACAGGGGATCAAATCAGTACCATCTTTAAGGCTAGAGGAGAAATTCTAGATCTTAACTTTGTCCCCTACATGGCTAGCAGCGACATCAAATGCTCAATATGCATTCTCGGAGAAATAGAGAAAATTTGGCACTTCATCGGAGTCTGTCCCATTTTGAGAAAACACCGTTTGCTTCATTTTGGCTCGAGACACACAATTTTCCAAGTGGCAAAAACTGGTAGGCATTTTATAATTTTATTAGCCAGGCTTCAAGGTACCGAAAACAAGTTATCGAAGGACAGTTTTGAAAAACAGCAACACGGCTTTTTGAGTTCTTAGCTACGCAGTTGAATAATCTGGTATCTGGGGAAGCCAGGTGTATTAAACAGCGTAGTGAGGGATTTAGATATCGAAGATCCTGATACTTGTACAAAAAACACAAAAACGAGGCCCAAAAAATCTGGGCAAAATCTTAATAAAATATACTGAAGCTGCCTTAGGGTAGACAAATGGTTTTTTAAAAACTCCGAGCAAAGCAAAAGCGGCACAAAATGAAAACCACTTACCCTCGCCTTAAATGTGCCAACCCAATATTTCGTGCAATTTGCATTTATTATACAGATTTGCATGCATGAGAGGAACTACAACATTATGGGATTTTCACATTGAGGATACAGATAAAATTCGAAAAATGCAAAATCGTAGTAATATATGCTTTACAACTGTGCGTTACTAGGGTTCTGGTGCAGTCTCAATATTCCCGATGGCCTCGTTGCTTGAGCCAGCTGGGTCCGAAATGGTGTCATCACTATTATTATCACGTTTTTTGATTACCTTCATCAATAGTACTAAATTTTCCAGATAGTTCAGGCAATCCATGCATATGGTTTTGGGTAATGGATCGGTTTCTGATATGGTTATTGGCAAATAGGTATTGATTTTCTCAATTAAATTCAAACGTTGACCATGATCTCCATAAATGTGAATCACGTTGCGATGCATTTCCGAGCAAAGGCGGCAAATGTAGCCCGCAATGCAAGCATTTTGAATACTACCCATGTTGAGCTATGGAGAAGACTGGAAGGGATTATTTGAATTGAGGGAGAGCGAGAACAGAGAGCTACTTGCAGAAATACTTACTATTCAAGATTATGAAGCGTTATTAAATGAACTTGACTTCAACTATAGTTGAATATAGTATAAACTATGTATTTAGTATGATTTTATTTTCAAGACCTGCTTGCCAGAAAGTGTTGTGTCAGGAGTCCGTAATTTTTAAAATTTTTTGATTTGGTTCATAGACAGCAAAATGTTTTTATAAAAAGACTAGATGGCCTGACGGACTTGGTACCGCCTAACAGTCAATGAATGAAGTGATACCTTTTAGCTGGTGGTGTCAGTGAGAGCAGGCTTTCGAGGTCCCGAGTTCGAGTCCCAGTCAGGGTAAGTAAAAAATAAAATAAAAAATATGAAAGATTTTTGAAATAATCACAACAACAAAAGGAAGTGGGGTGGTTGGTATTGTGCTGCCACCACTCCCCCGCATCGACAACTAAACCAAGAATACTCTTCTCGAAATTCAATTCTTGAATTCAATATTTTTCTTCTTGGATCCAAGAATATTCGTTCTTGCCGTACTTTTAACATTAAATATTCTTGACATCATTAAAAGGGCTATATCTTCTAAAGTATTTCGAATTTCAAAAAATCCTTTTAGGATGATATTCTCAAGCTATAATAAGGAAGAAAGTCGGTCAAGCCCGACTATATTATACTCTGTACCAGTAGGGGTCGCCGCTTGCATTTGCTCCCGATTATATTATAAAAAATCGGTATCCAGGGAACACCACGAGGAGGCCATTGCAATAGCAATGGGGTCGATATATGAATAAAGACCTAAGAGTCGACTTAAGTTGCTTAAATACTTATCATTTAAGGTGCTGTTACATACTTTTGCACAAACTTATTATACTCTATGTACCTTTGGTACAGAGTATAAAAAAAATATTTGATTTGCCAGAGCTGAGGTGGCGTATAAGAAACTCGTAGGACTGAGTGACCAGAATGACTTAACAATTGTGTATAGCGGATTTTATGTTCGAATTAAAGAACTGGACTATTTTATATTATTTGCAAATTAAACAATCCTCGTTTTAGGAGTCAAATGGGTCTGGCGATTCGCGACCATCTCTAATTTCTCCTCTCAATATTGTGTATGGGAAAGGGAAGGGGGAAAATGAAGCTGCAAGAATCAAATTGGATCTAAGCTAGACAAAGCTGTTGGGTTTTTTATAGGATTTCGTTGTTCGGAATTACTTAACAATATATTTGCTGGTTTAATTCATTTAAAGGTGGCATTTTTGGGGGGCGGGGTCATCACACCCACAACGATAAATATGAATCGTGTAGTCGTTGCTCATATAACATACATCTACATACATATGTTTTGGTTTGCTGCTGCAGAAATTGAATTTTGTTTGCTCATATCTTTACTACCGTTCATCCGATCTTTATTGGCGGATGATAAACCAAATTGATTACTAAATATGTCCAGAAGGAAGAACCTCCTATCTATAAAACTGTGGGAGATATTACGTTTTTTCCAATTTGACGGGACGGGACAACAACTAGAGTTTATGCCAAAAAAGGCACAAAAAAAACCACTGTGCGTTGCTCAACCTTTGCTCAACCATTGGCATTAAACAGAACTAGTCGTTAATTACAAACAGTTTGCATTAAAATATAGACTATACAAGATTCTCAATTAAAGCCAGACAGTTGTTTCCCTATGCTCTGATAGATCCACTGGTTAAGAAACGTCACAAAAACCCTTTTGGTTTGCCGACTTGCAATTCTAATCAAAATAATGAAACATCTGGATTACCTTTGTCAGCTGGTGCGATTTCAAAACTCTTTTTCCTTTCTCTTCAATCTGGTTAATCCGCTTTGGTTATGCCACTGACACGTTCCTGAAACAACCAAAAATCGTCAAAATCTGTCAATTAGGCCTGGGGGCTACTACTCTTTCCTGGTGGACGCGTTTAATGTCCGGCACATGGCGTGTCCAGAATGAAGAAATTAATGCTGACGCATCATTTGTTTGACCAGCGGACGAAATAAAAGAAATGCTCGGTCATAAATCAAGAAATCGGCAAATAAATTTCAATGTTGCCCGGCGGCAGCAATTTTAATATACAAAATAGTCAAGCAAGACAATACACTCCATTCATTCACTCATTCACTTACACCAAACCATAAAAATATTATCTATAGTTTCCACTTAGCTGCACAGGCACGACACTTACCGGACGACGTGCGTCCTTGTAAGCTTTTTCGGTTGAGATGGGGTTGTACATGGAACGTATGTATGTGTCGGGCGTAAATCATAACGGCTAATGTGCACTCATAAATGGATAAGCGGGGCATCACACATATGCTAGAAAGCCACCAGGACAATTGTGGGTGGACCCTTGCTCATTCAGGTCAGACAAAATCGTTTTGCGTGCGTGTCATTTATGGGTCATTTGCTTTCAAAAAAAAAAAAAAATACAAAAAAAAATGTTGAGATGGGAAAGAGTAGACAAGTGAGCTCATCAAAAGGGGGTAAGTGCTCGCAATGGTTGAAGCTTTAGAAAAATTAAAATTCATTAAAGTTTACATTAAAGGAACAAATGTCCCAAGTTGTTGAGCAGGTTTTTTGGTTTTTTTTTCATGCTGGAAAGAAATTTTTGTATATTTGTAAATTTGAGAAATTAAAATCATACATTTTCATACACAAAACAAGAAGGAAAGTCGATCAAGCCCGACTATAACATACTCTGTACCTGTGAAGTGCTGCCCATCAGCGTTGCGACCCGTGCTGCCCATAATTGTTTGTTTTCCTTATAACTCGATAACCGTTCATGCGATCTTTACCATTTCTTGATGTCCTGAAGGAATGAACCGTCTATCTATAAATCTGTGGGAGATATGACGTTTTTTCCAATTTGCGGAGGCGGGAGGGGGCGTGGCAAAAATTGAAAAAAAACTTGATCTGACTGCAAGTATAAGAAACATATGTTCCATACATGTTAAACCTCTATCTTTTACCATCTCTGAGATCTGTTTGTTCATACGCACAGACGGACAGACAGACAGACAGACGGACAGACGGAAACAGAGTATAAAAAAAATGTGCCAATCAGCACTAAGTATCAACTCTTTGAAGTAGCAGTTAGGTCCATAATGTGCTACGGCGCCCAAGTTTGGGGTATTTTGGAACACGACGAGGTCGAGAGTCTGCTGCGATATTTGGTTAAAAAATTGTTTCGTCTGTCAAACTTCATGCCTAACAGGATGCTCTATCTTGAAAGGGCGTTATCTAAGCTACATATTTGTACCGCAGACATGCATTTCAAATACGTTAAAAAAGTTTTCAGTATGCCCGACCATTGATTGCCCAACATATTGGCCCGGTTTTTACCATGCGAACGTCAGCAATTGTTTTTCCAATGGATAAACCTAGCTACCACGCATAGAGTGGAGCTTTTCTTAGATGACCACTCTAGCGGGGGATCCTGAGCGATGCAAACTCTTAGTAAAATGGAAGCAGCTAACAGACAGACTTGCGTTGAGAATCTCAGAGAAGCGCTGAGCGGCAAATTTACAAAGAGTTCCTCTTTGACCTTGGAGAAAGCAACAATTTCAAAGACACCTTTACAGGGGATCAAATCAGTACCATCTTTAAGGCTAGTGGAGAGATTCTAGATCTAAACTATATGGCTGGCAGCGACATCAAATGCTCAATATGCAATCTCGGAGAAATAGAGAAAATTTGGCACTTCATCGGAGTCTGTCCCGTTTTGAGGGAACACCGTTTGCTTCATTTTGACACGAGACACACAATTTTCCAAGTGGCAAAAACTGGTAGGCACTTTATAATTTTATTAGCCAGCGCTTCAAGGTACCGAAAACAAGTTATCGAAGGACAGTTTTGAAAAACGGCAACACGGCTTTTTGAGTTCTTAGCTACGCAGTTGAATAATCTGGTATCTGGGGAAGCCAGGTGTATTAAACAGCGTAGTGAGGGATTTAGATATCAGAAGATCCTGATACTTGTACAAAAACACAAAAACGAGGCCCAACAAATCTGGGCAAAATCTTCATAAAATATACTGAAGATGCCTTAGGGTAGACAACTGGTTTTTTAAAAGTTCCGAGCAAAGCAAAAGCGGCACAAAATGAAAACCACTTACCCTCGCCTTAAATGTGCCAACCCAATATTTCGTGCAATTTGCATTTATTATACAGATTTGCATGCATGAGAGGAACTACAACATTATGGGATTTTCACATTGAGGATACAGATAAAATTCGAAAAATGCAAAATCGTAGTAATATATATGCATTTCAACTGTGCGTTACTAGGGTTCTGGTGCAGTCTCAATATTCCCGATGGCCTCGTTGCTTGAGCCAGCTGGGTCCGAAATGGTGTCATCACTATTATTATCACGTTTTTTGATTACCTTCATCAACAGTACCAAATTTTCCAGATAATTCAGGCAATCCATGCATATGGTTTTGGGTAATGGATCGGTTTCTGATATGGTTATCGGCAAATAGGTATTGATTTTCTCAACTAAATTCAAACGTTGACCATGATCTCCATAAACGTGAATCACGTTGCGATGCATTTCCGAGCAAAGGCGGCAAATGTAGCCCGCAATGCAAGCATTTTGAATACTACCCATGTTTAGCTATAGAGAAGACTGGAAGGGATTATTTGAATTGAGGGAGAGCAAGAACAGAGAGCTACTTGCAGAAATACTTACTATTCAAGATTATGAAGCGTTATTAAATGAACTTGACTTCAACTATAGTTGAATATAGTATAAACTATGTATTTGGTATGACTTTATTTTCAAGACCTGCTTGCCAGAAAAGAAAATAGGTATGTATATTTGAAAAGGTTTGCTAAAGTTACTAAGTGTTGTGTCAGGAGTCCGTAATTTTTACAAT
Organism: Lordiphosa collinella; assembly: GCA_018904265.1. Lineage (NCBI taxonomy): Eukaryota > Metazoa > Arthropoda > Insecta > Diptera > Drosophilidae > Lordiphosa > Lordiphosa collinella. The sequence continues at coordinate 71,328 of JAEIFV010000440.1, read as the reverse complement.
TTTTTTGATTTGGTTCATAGACAGCAAAGCGTTTTTATAAAAAGACTAGATGGCCTGACGGACTTGGTACCGCCTAACAGTCAATGAATGAAGTGATACCTTTTAGCTGGTGGTAGTTGGAATGAATGCGGTGGTGTCAGTGAGAGCAGGCTTTCGAGGTCCCGAGTTCGAGTCCCAGTCTGGGTAAGTAAAAAATAAAATAAATATTCCCCCGCTGATTGAAGCAGCATTTCGTATTTTTTGTGGGGGAAAGGAGTCCGAAAAGCAAAATGACAAAAAAGCGTTAGCCGACAACTGCTGGCGCTTTTTGCTTTTTGTCAGAAGTCAGTTTTTGCACTTCTCGTTTGCTGAGAAGGCATTTCCAGGTGCAATTAATTGCTGTGTTCCTTCAGCTTTTCTTTCAGATGATCTTGCGTCGTGGTGAATCCATATGCCCAGATATTTATAGGTCTTGACCACCTGAAGCTCTTCATCCTCCAAATGCCATTTTTCGTTTTGCAGGAGGGATCTCCAAGGGTTTTTGAATATCAAGATTTTGGATTTACCGGTTTTTTTTATTTAATTTTATAAGTCCCCAGAGATTATATTATACATTTATAATGTGTCTAGAAGTGTGTTGCATAGCTATAGGAGATTCCGCGAATACCACAATATCATCTGTGTACAGGAGGGTTTTTATTTCGCGACCGTTTACCAGATATAAGGAGAAGAGGACTGGACTTACAAAAGTATCCTTGCCTGACTCCAGATTCTGTGGGAAATCACCTCGATAAGGAGTCCCCGTCCCATACTGCAGCTTCGTTTGCGAGGTACATTTCAAGGAGCGTGCTTAAAAACTTCGGAGAGATGCCCAGACTGCTTAGTTTAAACATGAGTGCTTTTCTGTCTATAGAGTCGAAAGCCGCACTAAAATTGAAGAAAAAAGCATACAGTTTTCTTCCGCTATCTAGGTAGGATCTGGCTATTGTGGAGAGGCAAAATATGTTAACCACTGTAGAGTATCCTTTTCGAAAGCCAGTCTGCTGTTCTGTAAGAATGTCTTCATCTGAGATCCATTCGGTTAAACGTTGGAGTAGCAACGCGGAGAAGACCTTATCGATTGAGTTTTGAAATTCTCACATCTTTTGGATCACCATTTTTAAAAATGGGGAATATTATGCCCTTTCGGAAGCTGTCCGAAATCCTCCCCGACTCAAACATCTCGTTGAAGGCTTTCGTTAACTTCTGTAGAAACAGTGGTGTTGCGAAACGAATAAACTCTGAGGGAATGCAGTCAACTCCGGGAGCTTTATTAAGTTTCAGCTTGTTGACGGTTTCCAATATAGAAGATATCCAGAAGGGTATCCGTATTATTGCTTGTATATTTCCCGATCTAATTTATTTCTTCCCTTCTAGTTCCTTATTTTCTTTGTCATATTTTAATGCCTTTCTTTACTTTTTCTTTTTCTACCTTTATGTGTTCTTCGTTCCTAGTTTTTTTCTTCGATCCAAATAATTTATTCATTCTGGAATATACCTTTTTACTCCTTTCCTTTCTGACTTTCACCTTTTTCCAACCATTCAACTCAACGGGCTAGTTAAGGCTTTGAAAGAATCAAAGTTCTTCCATCCTTGTTTGCTATTCTTTCTTTTTCCTTTTCATTCTTCATTTTTTTTTCAACATTCTCTTTCAATAATTATATCAATTCGATTTCCGTACTTCTCCTCATTTCTACAGACAAATATATAAAAACTACATCAACAAAATACACTAGCTTGACCAAAAAGGAACATGCCCTTCTAGTGATAAAAAACTAACGACAAACCCCAAGCCCAAAGCTCAAACAATGAGTCCTTGGACAAAAACACACAAAACAGCACGGGATGGGACAGCCACATGGACAGGACATGACAGAACGGGGACATTACTCGGAGCCACCGAAGTGGCCATCCCAAAGACACATAGATAAATCACATGCCCCAACCAGAGCACAGGGAACTTGGAACCGGACAATTGACGTCAACAATAACTAACAATGATGTCAACTTGTAATTGAATTGATTGACAATATTTTATATGGAACTTGAATAGACCAAATAGCTGACATTTCCGAGCCAAAGGGCGACTCACAGTCCCCTTAATGACAAAATTTGTTTAGATTAGCATTAATGGACCCCGATGAGGAGGGAGAGGGCTGACGCACAGGACACGGGGCGAGTGGGTCATAAAAAACGATAAGACGATTCAACGACTCAACGATTTGGCGATTCAATAAAAATACTTTAAGCGGAAAAACAAACTTGAATGACGATAAAAAGGGACGAAGGGTCACAAATCCAGCTGAACCCCGCCCACATGTTTTGAGCTGCGCTTTTTAGCTAATGAAATCGTTTGCTAAATGAAACGTAAAAGTCAAAGCCTTTCGGCTGTCAGGGCGGAAACGGAAATGTGTCGCCGTTTTCTTTTTTTTTTTTTCAAATTCAATTTGAACTTTTCGAGATTTTATTTTCAACTGCGGTTGGCCAAAAATTCAAATTTAAAGCCACTTGAAAATCAACATTTGCCGAGGTCAAATTTCAATTTGATGTGTGGCTAACTGTGTGTGCGTTTCCGTTTCCGCCTCGCGCGGAGAGAGGGTGGATTGGGGCAGGGGGAAATGTGGTCTGCACTTCGGGGCTATTCGTTTAATTTGTTGATTTATTTGTAACGGAAGGGTTGCTTAATTCGTGTTGACGGCGTTTTTATTTATTTGGATTTCCTAGTTACAAAATTGTTGTCTAGCCTGGGGCAAAGATTTGCAGGTTGGTTACCCACGACTAGTTAAGCGATTGAAAGATAACACAGCAAAGGGTGCGGGAAGGAAATACAATTTCCTTGAATTCACCAAATAAATGAAGAAAAATGTTTATATTTGTTAACTTTCCGTGGTTTTTAGGGTAAAATGCTAACAATTATTAAGGCAAGTTTCTTATGGCTGATCATTGATCAAGTGTTCCTGCTGAATGCGTTCCTTAATTTTAGCAGAGCTTACAACCTTAACCGTAACCGTTAACCGATTTTGATATCATAAACCTTACCCGTTCAAACAGTTATGTTACTAGTTCTGAGACGCTGACTTTGTACACAGAAAAAAAGGATCCCTGGTAGAAAAGATATATGAAAATATCCATTTTAGGATCCAATTTTTCAATATCTCTTAGACTTTATTCAGCTCTCTTGGATGAAGAAAAAATATCAATTCAAAATCCTGTTTTTTGGCATATCCTTTTTACATTAAAAAGCTCCTAGTGATGGCGATATAATGTCAAAAGCATCTTTTTTTGCTTCAAGTTTCGAACTTAGTAATCGGTAATCGATAACTCGATAGCCAACCAGTCAAGTATGACCGTAGGTGCGAAAAAGAAAGACATATTGTGGGCCCTGTTCCGGTTTTCGAGTCGATTTTCGTAAACACTTATACCACCGTCCATTTGGACAATTCGATTAATATTTTCTAACCGAATCATCTGATTGTGGACTACTTATGTTTAATTGAAAGCTTAATATTACACCAGTATTCGATAAAAATTTCCAAATTGTAAGTTTTTTTTGTTGAAAAGTTTAATTTAACCAAACGAATCACCATGCGCAGCTTCGGTATTCTGATTCATTCTTGATTCGATGTTTCCAGGTTGAAATATATTATATCAAACTGACTAATATGTAAACCACGGCAATGGGCTTCGAGGAAGTTTCGATTACTTTTCCTCTTGTTATTACATCATTACTTAATATGGATTACTTCATGACTAACTCTTTTTAATTCAAATAATTTCCTTCTCGTTTGTAGAGCATTAATTATGCCTGGCAAATGCATACGCAAATATTTTGTTCACTCTGGCAACAAGAAAATTATTTTTAACGGGCCAAAAGTTTTCCGTGGATTCTGTTTTCCTCTTTCGTTTTATTTTTTTGTGTACTTTGATTATTATTATATTTTCGCTTCGTTTTTTTTTTTTTGCATATGCAGCAAGCTGTTGTCGGACTCGACTCAGTGGCAGCAGTCAATTACTGCAATGTACTTACTCAGACCTACATACAAACATACACACGTATCCCCAGTCAGGACGGTAGATTTGTACTTGTGTTGTGTCTGGTTATCAACACAACTTCCGGAACTTAATGGCCTGAATCCTTTTGCTGCCTTGATTTGCCTTTTTGAGTTTTTGGCTTGTACCCCCCAAATCCCAATCTTTGCTTTGGCTGTTGGTCTCTTGTAAAGTGCATTGGCCTGTAATAATTCCATGACCGGTTTTTGGCGCGTTCTACCCGTTATTTAAATATGAATAGGGTATTTTTTGGGTATAATGGGGTATAATGGATAACGTATGATGACTTGTTTTGTTCCCATCTTTGTTTAAGTATTTAGACGCGAACTAAGAAAGGATTTGCAAAAACTTGAGTCCCAAGTATATCGATGGTTGGGTACTATCGAGACGCCATCGCTGGTAGCTCAGCACTATCGATAGTTTTATATTGTTTTTAGAAATCGCTAAGAAATGGGAACAAATGTACCTCTAGAAAATTGGTCATATTTTCTTTAAGGGTAATTGAATGCACTATTGACTACTTTTTAATACGATGGTAGATTTCGAAGTTATTGATGGCTTTATTGAACACTTTGCTTAAAATTGATCAGTTTGAATGGATGTTAGCCGGCTCGAGGTCAAATGTTGTGAAAAACAATTTGTCTTATGTGGATATGGGTTTTTACGACCTGTTTTGATTTTAGTTAAAGAGTATGTTAGCAGGTTCAAGGTCTAGGATTGATTATAATTCAATAATCAACAGAAAATTCAACAGAGAATACATATGAGCACAGTAGCTGTGGCTGTGTAGACGGCCGTTTCAGCTGCCACCAAGGTCAGTAGACTTTTAGTTGCTGTCACACCATCAAGCCAAATTCTATTTAAATAACCTAGACGGCGAATAATGACTTCAGAATTCCAAGTGCACAAAGAGCACAAAATTTCTACTTGTAATGACGAGACAATGGTTGGAGTCTAGGGATCCTTGCTTTTGTACAGATGTGGAGCAAGTGATGCATTTATTAGGCGACAGGCCTGTATTAATATCAAAACGTTATAATGTATTCTTATGAATCTAATTGGTATATACATTGGAACTTAAGCTTATTTAAATCTAACGGTACTTAAAGTATAGAGTTGAGCTTAACATTAGTGGAATGCCCAAAAGTAGACTGTAAGTATACTTCATTTAGTTCCGTTTTTAGGGTAGCTGAAGGTATATGCATTGGCGTTGAAGGTTGTTCAATGTATCTCTGTTGTTTTGTGGCCACTTGTTTTAATTGCTGAGAGTGTTCTTAAAGTGTCACGATTGTCTGTTTGCATTTGTTGAAGAGTTTGTTCAATGTATCTCATGCAATTGTGTTTGTAACACAGAAATGGCCAACAGGCTTAAACATGTTGTGTAAGCAATTTTTCAACTCAAAAATAAATATCGCCTAAGGCATGCGCAAACAGGGTGGTTAACATTTGATCCTTGATTATTTAGGATTTCTCCACAAGTACGTTTTGGCAGCGTACATCGAATTTTCAACTCCACGCAATTGACTGTGTATGGCAAGATGGCCTGCTGGCCAAGCTCAAGGGAACGCTCAATCCTCAAATCTTCTGTGATGATGTTCAATCATTCCTCTCTGATAGAACCTTCAGGTCCAAGATAGCCTTGCATCCCAGAAGAAGAGGATTCGAGCTAAAGTTCAAGCAGCGTTCTTGGCCCACCCTGTACAGCCTTTTCACCGCTGAATGCCCAATCTGTTGATATCCCCATCGGAGACTCGCAGGACCTGCTGTGCGCGACGTTCTATGCTTGTGACAACAATGTCCGGGATCACTGCATCTACTGCAACAGATACACTGCAGGATTACCTGAATTTGAGAACTGGGCCTGCAGGTGGAATATCTCAGTCACCCAGAAATGTGTTTTGTGCTCACTCACACACTCCGAAGAGAAAGGGTCACGAAAGTGCTCCCACACAAAACGGCACATCAAGACCTAACACTTAAAAGAGATCACGTTTAAACAGCATACCTGGAAGTCTTGATTGAGAAGCAAGGCAAAAGGTGGGCTGGTCCCTAACGAAAACAACGTTGTCCTTGAAAAACTCTATGTACAAATGACGATGGGTATGGCATCCAGGTGAATCTCGCTGTTAAGACCACCTGAATAAAATTAGGGTCTTTCAGGCAAAAAATGCTTGACTCACTTGTGCAATTGGTGCATCAGAACCAAATTTGTGCCCTATGGTCGGCGTACCATAAACAGACAAGCCGCACGTTTTGAGAAGGTAGGATGCCACAACAACCTTCTTCTCAAGAAGAAGGATAAAAGGACGTGAGCACGGTCTACAGGTTCCATCCATGACTTGCAACCGAAGGATATAGGCTTACATACACATTCCTTCACATCACTATATTTATCATAACAATCTAAAATTAACAAACAGCTCTCAACCCTTTAAAAAAAACACAAAGGCAAATATCTAACATTAAAACAAAGCAAACACTACAACAAAGTTATTTTAGGGTAACTAAAACTTTGTCATAGGGTCATAAAATAAAATTACCTTTTAAAAAAAAAAAAAATCAAAATATTGAAAACTGTGACATTTGAAGCGGGTTTCATGGTAGATCATGTTATAGTAGGTAAAAAGTTCAAATTGATTCTGTAAATAGGTTAGTATTGCTCATGATTAAACGAAAGGTTACGAATTGTATCGACCAAAATAGCTGTGAGCAAAGAAAAACATATGCTTTAATGTTGTGAGAAAATACTCTCCCTAATGGACTTTTATTCCGATTGACAATAAAACTTGGTGAAAATACTCTAACATATTTTGGGTATTCACTAGTCCTCGTAAAGTGGTAAAGCGTAAATGGTAAACACCAGAAGTTCACGACACAATAACAAAACACATGAGAAAAATTACAACATTTATGACATGGAGTTATAAAAATCAGCAAAATATTTTACAATTTTACGACTGATTTTTATAAACATACCCTAATGCGTCATAAATGTTGTAATTTTTCTCATGTGTTTTGTTGTTGTGTCGTTAAGTTAAGTTAAGTTTCATACAAAAATTGAAGGAAGAAGAAGCATACGTAACGATTTCCCTGCATTTAACATTTTGCACAACGCACTTAGAAAAAAAATTTTGACCTTAACAGCACATGCGTGTTACTCTATGTTAATAGACAGTGGGCCTTATTTTGCGTTGAGCAGTTGATGCAATATTTTCGTTACTAGATGTTAAGCGCTCTTATTCTATATGCAAGCAATCGATCATTTGGAGTTGGCAAAAATATTAAAAAATTAAAATGGAGAAAAAATTGCCTCTTGGAAATGTTTTCGCATGAAGACAAGGTTGCACTGATTTTAGCGGTGAGAGGGCGGAATGCCATTTGGGATTTATACCACCCCAAACATTCGGACTTAAATGCTGTTAACAAGGCGAGGAGTGAAGTGGCCGAGCTTGTTCAAAAAGAAGGTATATAACTTATGTGAAATACTAACACTTTGTATAAATTGATTTAAATTTCTACCAATTTGTGATAGTTGCTGATTGCCGAACTTGTTTTAAGGTTTTGAAGGAGAGCTATCGCTAACATGGCAGAAGCGCATCAAAACAAAACACAGCTAATTGAGTAGTGTGACCCACCACCAGCTAATTTAAAAATGTCATGAACCTTAAACATCACCGATGCATCGGCGTATTTTTTGTTTAGTCTGGTCACACAAAGCTTACGTTACACGTTGAAGGAATATGTGGTGGCGTAAGCTAAATTACTTATATCATAAGTCCGTCTAGGCCTTATGAGCAAAGTACACAGTCTTTCAAAAACAGCAGGTTTACAACAATACAAAACTTACAACGACGAACCAGAAAGAATCGCTTAGTAGCTCTTTTGTGGTAAGTTGAACAATTAACTTTTAAGGGGGTCTTCTCATTGAGCAACTTTTTTTTCGACTTTTTTTTTTTGCATTTATTTATAGCTTGGATATTCAAAAACCCCAAATCCCCCCAAAAGGATTTTCGAAAACTCGAATTAGTTTAGGAGATATAGTCCTTTAAGTGACCCAATGTGACCTAAATGCCCAAGCAACTGCAAACTTAAAGCGCGTTTATCTCGAAACCACGTTTTTCGAACTGGCGGCCATGATATCTCCAGTTCAACTGAACCGATTTTCATGAAACAAAGTGGAATCGACGCAGAATTGTCACCATTCTCGGGTGAACCTCGACCATAATTATTTTTTACACTAAACTACAAAAAAAAGCCCGAAATTGAAATTTTTTTTCAATGGCCGCCATTTTGTCAAAAAAAATCACAAAATTAAGTTTGAGGTTCACCCGAGAATTAAATCTATACTGATTATAACCCCGTTTTTTTCATTTCGGACGCTCCGGAGACCCGGAATCGTGGCCGCCGTGACGACACCTTTTTTTTTTTCACCACCAACTTTGAAGTCTCATTACTTTTTGAAGAGCCCTCGTATCGAGGCAAAAAAAAATTTTTTTATTTACTTTTGAACCTTTTGTAATACAATAAATAAAAAAGTTTTCAATTATTCTTTGCGTTTTCAAATAAGAATTTTTTAAAAAGGGTCCAAAAAACGGGTTTTTGAATGAGAAGACCCCCTTAAAGCAATCTATTGAATACCCTAGTCTTCGCTGTTCAGCTCGATTATATTGTTGTGGAATATAACATACGCACAAACATCCATTATCCTGCTTCTCATAGGCTATTGTCGTCCTTAACCTTAATTCTTAATTCACAGTTTCATTTGGCACTATTTGCGTTTGCGCCTTTGTGTCATTTCGCGTCAAACGAAAGCAAATCAAAATAAAATTAGGCTCGATCCGTCAACTGCTTTGGATTTGATTTCATTAAATCAAAATTGAAAATTGAAATGAACCAGTTTATAAGAAAATCTCTAGAGATTTCTGGGACATAACATTTTTATGTTGAATTTTGGTTTCGTATTTTTAATTTAAGACTTGACATTTTCGTATTTGTAAGCAAACTTGTATAAATTAACTTACTATCGAAAACTTTCGATAATTATCGGTGGTTTAAAAAAAGTATAGCTGACTATTGATTGTGCTGACTATCGATAGTTCTCCACCTCTAGTTCCAAGTACGGAATATTAATATCAGAAATTTGGTCATTTTGGAATTTTGTAAGGGGCTTAAATACACAAAACTTGTTTCATTAAAAAATATATATAACATAAAAAGATTATTAAAATAGCTTTACAGACTGTCTGACCCAATTCTAGTGTTGGTAAATTTTCATTTTCAACACTTCAAAAAAAAACAAAACAAAAACCTTTGCCAGGGTATGAAATATTTCGTTTCTTGTTGATGTTCAGGTACTTTTCGTTTGTTTTCTTTTTTTTCTTCCTGTAATTATTTTAGATCGTATATCTTCTAGTTTGCGTAAATCATTTGCAATTGCAGACTTTGAATTATGGGGAAATTGTGAAAATTTACGATTACATTTTCTGCTTTGGCAATAAAAGAGCTCCCCAGTTTCAGTTTCAGTCCCCCATTCCCTCAGACTCCTCAGTCCAAAATCCCATTGTTTCGATTGTGTTTACCCAAAAGGCAATTTACACGCTTTGTTTTTAATGCGCTTTTGATGAAGCCATCATGTCACATTACATCAAAAAAAAGGAGTCCAAGTAAACACACACACACACACAGAACATCCTTCGGCGAGGGTGTTAAAACAACAACAATAAAAGGCAAGTCAAATCTCCAGTCAGGGGACGTCTGAAATCTCATAAACACTTTTGTTCGGCACAAATTGAAATCTGGTTAGCAACAACGAGTGAGTGAGAGGGGAGTTAATGGGATGAGTATGGGTTGGGGTGTTGGTGGTGGTTGTGGGAGTTGTTGGAAGATACATCGAGGAAGGACAAACATTCATGAAGCAGCTCATGCGTGCAAATCAAAGTGCCGGCCATGGGGAGAAGGGGAATCCCAAGAAAGGAACGTATTTATTAGTATGTTGCCGTTTAGCCTGATGCCGTATTAGCTGACACATTGTGTGTGTTTGTGTGGGTGGGTGTGTTTGTGTTTTTGGCCGCACAAGATTCATGAGCTAGTTATCCCTTTAGCATATTGCCCATGACCCAAGGGGGAAGGATAAGAACAACAAAAAACTAAGCAACAAACGAGCATTACTAAAGATTCAAGATTTCACCTAAAACATGGCACCAACGAACCAACAATTTCAGCCGGCTCGACTCAGCTCATGTAATGCTGTCGCAAAACTTTATACAGGAACAACGCCACAAAGGAGGCTGTTTGACTGTACAGCTGTTTCGAGACATATCACAGGGGTTTCATCAGCAGTCTTTTTCCAGTCCAGCAGCTCTGCAGGTTTGATTAAAAATAAATAGGAGTTATTAAGCTGCTGGAAACATAACATCTAACATTGGCAAGGGATTTAAGCAAGACTGCAAACCTCTGAAATTCTGCAGAAGGTTCGGTCCGAAGGTTCAAGCCCGTTGTAAAGTCTAAGGTTCAGTTCGCAGACCGGTTCCTGGAGCCTCTGAACCCAAGGTTCTGGTTCAAGACCCGGTTCGCTTGAACCTAAAAGAATAGTTTGACTTTCGATTTAATAATACGTTAAAACTTAAATTTTTTTTAAAGAACTTGTATATAAATCCTTTATCGACGGTAATACTTAGTATAAATCTGACCTAGAGAAATGTCGTAGGAATGGAGAACTTCTTGAATGAAATCAGTTAGATTTAGGCTCGTATGCTGGACGTGGACTTCTTTCATCGCCATCGTTTAAGCGATCTCGGCATCTTTATGAACCTGACAGTTTATTCCAATTGTGGCGAGATTCAAATGTCTTACGCAATCAAATGATATCAATCTTAAAAAAAATAGGGGAAAGTTAACTTCGGCTCGGCCGAAGTTTTGTATACCCTTGCAGCTTCCATTGAAAACAAAAAAGTTTTTCTAACTAAGACTACTTTTTGGACCTTACTTTTCTATGGGATCTAATCTATATAGATGTCTGAATCGGACATTAATATAAGCGAAATCGGACATCCCATAGTATAGCTCCCATAGAAAAGTAAGGTCCGAAAAGTAGTCTTAGTTAGAAAAACTTTTTTGTTTTAAATGGAAGCTGCAAGGGTATACAAAACTTCGGCAGAGTCGAAGTTAACTTTCCCCTATTTTTTTTTTAATATTTAAATAATTTTCATGCTACATTTCTTTTTAAATAATTTTGCAGAGCCCCCAATATAGATAGAAAAATAGGTAGGGACTGTCTGATTGTTTTAAAATCCTCTTCGCAGTGGACAGACAAGTTCAGAATTTTTTTTTCATAATACAAATCTTAAAGCTTTAAAAACAGATTCGAAATTCCAACGCTTTTCAGCTATATCTATATATATCGCCCATCACTAGACGATAACTCTTTGTAAAAAATGCCAATACTGTTCAAATAAATTTTTTAGCCTAGTAGTCCTTGACTATAGAGTCCACATTACTTAGCATTTTCTTACAGTCAAGTTCATTTGATAACGCAGAATTTGTTTTTCAATACAATTTTTGTAAGTATTTCTTTCGCTCTATATCTCCAGCAATATAAATTCGTGTGTCCTTCCACTTTAGCTTAACATGGGTAGTATTCAAAAGGCTCGCATTTCGGGCTTCATCTGTCGCCTGTGCTGGGAAGTGCATCGCACTGTGATTCACATTTATGGCGACCATGGTCAACGCTTGAATTTGGTTGAGAAAATCAATGAATATTTGCCGAGGGCCATATCACCCACAGATCCATTGCCCAAAACCATTTGCTGGGGTTGCATAAATCATGTGGAAAAAATGATAATGGAGCTACGCGACATTAGCGACCTGGAGAGTTCGTCCACAAGCAGTGATGGATCGAGCAGCCTTGGTCTTGATGATTTCAGTATAGTCAGCAGTGATTTCAGCGACAATGATGACGAGACTGAAACAGGGCCACAGTAACTCGCAGGATGTGAAGCAACTATGTATACAATTTTCCAGATATCGAATTTTAGGTGAAATTGATTGTAAATAAAAATCTATATTATAAATGTCTGGCTAGAAAAATTACAAGGAAAATTGTTTTTGTAAAGTATTTGGGGATTGAACAACAATTAGGCACTATCTTACTACTTTTCGACATTGATGATGGATTTTCTCAATTTAGAAAATATTTTTTTAATTTTATTCTTTAGTAGAGCTTTTTAGCTGTGGTTCATATTTGAACGTGTTCTGAAAATAGTCCTACCCTCTACCCTTCACCAACTTTGGTAGCGAGCTCTTGTTTTCTGACCATTGCACACTGGGACAGAATGGGAAACTGACCGGCAGAAATTAATAACGGAGTTGCCTTTGTCAAAGTCAGTACTACGGGGTTTTCGGGTGCTCTGATTTCATTTCTGGCCATATTTTTTTGTAGTCCGGGGGGTGAATGCTGACCTATAAAGGGTGGAGGTGACGAACTTGATTGTGCATTTTCTACTCAGGAGATCTGCTGTGCTCTCTAGAGTAGTAAGCCAAATAAAGCGCCGGGGACAGACCGCATACCGGCCGAGTTTCCTTACAAGCATCCGGTTTCCAATTTTTAAGAAAGGAGAAAGGAGGAATTTCATTTCTTAATACAACAATAAAAGTTTTTTCATCAGTGCTACTGTCGCGTCTGACAAGTTTTCTAAGTCGAAATCAAGTTCTAAGCAAAAATCAAATGGGCTTTAGACACGTTTACTCTACTGTGGATAGCATTTTTGTATTGACGTCGCTTGCCAAAGAGTATCGGGAAAGAAAAAGAAAGATGTACGAGTACATGTTTTCATAGATTTTCAAGTGGCTTCATACGTAAGCCACGCTTTAAAATATAGGGATAAAATTATACGTGAATTGTTTTAAATATTGATCTCGCTTGTATAATCTGCTTTCTTTTTTATACCGTTGCAGAGGGTATCATTAAATTGTGCGGATGTTTGTAATGCATAGAAGAAAGCATCTCCAACCACATAAAGTATATATATTCTTGATGAGCATGACGAGCTGATTTGATTTAGACCTGTCCGTCTGTCCGTCGGTCCGTCCATCTGTCCGTCTGTCTGTTTCAATGCTGTCTCCTCCGTCAGTTTGAAAGCTATCTTCACCAAACTTTGCACGAAGTCTTTTGGTACAAATACGCTGTACATTTGTAGGAACCGGCCGGATCGGATGACTATAGCATATAGCTGTCATAGGAACAATCGGTCGAAAACTAGTATTAGTGAGAAAATTTTATTTTTGTTTTTAATGGAAACGCCTCCAAAGTACGTAATTCTTAGTTCACTTTCCTTTCCTATGATTTCGCTAAGTTTGGTCGAAATCGGATGACTATAGCACATAGCTGCCATAGGAACGATCGGTCGAAAAACTAGTTCTAGTGTGAACAACTTTTTTTGTTTTTAATGAAAACGTCCTTATCATTGGCATACGCTTATTTTATATACTTTTACACAATTCCACAAAGTTTGGTCGAAATCAGATGGCTAAAGCATATAGCTCCCATAGGAACAATCGGTCGAAAAACTAGTTTTAGTAAAAAAGAAAGCGTCCTTTCTTTTGTTTTCAAATTACAAAGTTGGTGAAACGACAATAGCTCCCAAGGAGTGAAAAACTTTTGTTTCAATGAAACGCCTAAACTCGCCGCCTTTCTTAGTTTACTGGTAAACCGGTATGAAATGAGCGTTTTTTTGTGAAAATAAAACACTAATTATTAATGGAAGAGTAAAAAACATTTTATTCAAAGTATTGGCCATTGTTTTCTACACATTTTGACCACCTTTCTGGCAATTTGTGGATATAAAGCAAACCAACCAGACACCCAATTTTCGACCTCCTCGTAGGAATGAAAGTGCTGCTCAGCCAAAGCGTGTCCCATCGATGAAAACAAATGGTAGTCGGAAGGAGCCAAGTCTGGTGAATACGGCGGGTGGGGTAGCAGCTCCCTAACCAAGTGTTTTGATTGTATCCTGAACCGGTTTTGCTTTGTGTGCACGTGCATTGTTATGGAGCAAAATTACCTTGCCGTGTCTTCTGGCCCATTCTGGTCGTTTCTCGATCAATGCCTGGTTCAAATTGATCATTTGTTGTCGGTAGCGATCAGTATTTACGGTTTCACCAGGTCTTAGGAGCTCGTGGTACACCACACCTTTCTGGTCCCACCAAACACACAGCATTGTCTTCTTGCCGAATCGATCTGATTTTGCAGTCGATGTTGATGGTTGTCCCGGATTAATCTATGATTTTTTCCGTTTAGAATTCTTAAAATAAATCCATTTTTCATCGACAGTAACAATCCGATGCAAAACCGATTTTCTTTCGTGTCTTTGAAGCAAAATTTCACAAGTGTTTTTTCGGTTTTCCATCTGTTTTTCATTCAATTCATGTGGCACCCATTTTCCACACTTTTGGATCTTTCCCATAGCTTTTAAACGGTCAGAAATTGTTTGTTGTGCAACATTTAACATTTCTGCCATTTGCTTTGACTCAAAGTGTCATCTCCATCCAATATCGTTTGCAATTCGGCGTCTTCAAATTTTTTTGGTGGTCTTCCACGTTCTTCTTTTCTCACATCAAAATCATTATTTCTGAACCGTTGAAACCATCTTTTGCATGTTGCTTCTGATAGAGCATGATCACCATATGCCTCGACAAGCATTCGATGCGACTCTGCAGCACTTTCCTTCAAATGAAAACAAAAAATTAATGCTTTCCGCAAATCATCACTTTCTGGTACAAAATTCGACATTTTTAACACGATGAAAAAATATGATGTTGTCTGTTCAATGACTTGATGTATACTAAATATGTTTCACAGATGTCATAGCAAACAAACAAAAAAAAAAATAAAGGCTCGTTCACAACAAATGTTCCCTATGGAGACATTTGTATCTTGACGCTCACTTCATACCGGTTTTTCCATGATTCCACCAAATTTGGTCGAAATCTGGACATCTATATAGTATAGCTGTCATAGAAAAGTTGAGTCAGAAAAGTATTCTTTATTAGAAACACTTGTTTGTTTTCGATGGAAAAGTCCTCGAAATTGAAAAGTAGTTGTTTTATATGCTCCCATACAAGTCTACAAAGTTTGGTCAACATCTGATGACAATATCATAAAGCTGCCATAGGAACAATCGGTCGAAAAACTAGTTCTTGTGAGAAAAATTTTTTTGTTTCCAGAAAAAGATTCTGATTCTGAAGATTAAATTGCATATGTTTAATAAAATTTTGAATAAAACAAATTTGGATTCCTAACTTTGGACCGTTGGGATGAATTTTTAAAATTAGGAAAAACTTCTGTCTAACTTTTTGGCATACTTTGCTTAAGAACCCAGATTAAAGTCGATCGGAAGAAAACAACATTTTTATCTAAAACATTTTACTGGTATCTTCTCTATCAGTTGCAGCTCTGTAGACCTTACTGTTTAGTACGTGCGTAGGTTGCTCTTGAGTAAGTCAGTAAATGATTACAAACTCTTTTTTAAAATGTCTTTTAATATTAAGCCCTTATTCGTCGTATTTATCCATATTCATATTGTTCAGTTTGGGCCAAATGAAGTACATCATAACTTTTAGGGAAATTTGGCTTGTTTACTAAGATATGAAATTCTAAAAATTTTATCATTTCGTCGTGTTGCTCAAGTACATTTGACATGGGTGGCCTTTTAATTGTGTAAATGATTTTCCTAACAATTTTTTACAAATTCAGAGTCCCCAATTGTTCCCTACCGAGTTCCTAAATGGTGAAGCTGATACCCTTCTGTCCGCAAATGAAATGCAATTTTAATGACCCAACCCTCTTCTTCTGATGTGAATACCGTTCCTACAATATATACCTAGGCA
The DNA here is from genome assembly GCA_018904265.1 of Lordiphosa collinella. Taxonomy (NCBI): domain Eukaryota; kingdom Metazoa; phylum Arthropoda; class Insecta; order Diptera; family Drosophilidae; genus Lordiphosa; species Lordiphosa collinella. The sequence goes on along the minus strand of JAEIFV010000440.1, from coordinate 55,377 downwards.
ATAACGACAAAGTCGCGAACGCAATTCTAATTAGCCAACGTGGTGCAATAAAGCGCCGGAAAGCCGCACCATGGGGCGTCCTTCTAGTTTTCAGGGGATGGATGGCTGGCTGGAATATGTGGATGGGTAAGGGGTGGTTAACGCCCCCTTTTTGTGGGCGCTTGCAAATCAAATCAAATTAAGTCTCAAAGTTGATGTGCGCATTTTACAGTCGGCTCGTTGACGATGCGATGCGACGGCGTCGGCCGCGGGGGCCGAATGAAAAATTTAATAATGTCTGTGTTGTTATTGTTCTTGTGGTAGGCGAAACACTGAGAGAAAAAATGTACAAAATATTGTGGCTAATGTTTAGGTGGCCGGGTGGCTCAGCGGCTAGTGTGCGCGACCGCTGTGCAAGAGGTTCGTGGGTTTGACCCCGCCTCGGAACATCTAATGAAAAGTTTTTTTTTAATAAATTTTACACCCGGTCACCCCCTCTGCCTGTTGGCGCCAGCTTTGTAGTAATTAGCAATGCAAAAGTTTCTCAAACTGCGGTTCGGTTTCGGCGTTAAGCTGTAGGTCCCTTCTCTTATGCGAAAATTAGAAGCGCACATGCCAAGAAATTGAGAGAGGCTTGGCTTTGGCCCTTTGGGGCAAAATACCCTTAACACCGTTCACTCACTGCAGAGTTTAAGTATCTATATCACCGAGTTTCAATGGCATCGCAGTACTATAAAACACAGCCTTACAACACTGCTGCGTTTTAGTATTTAAGCCAAAACCATACTAAAAATTCCCATAACACCGCATTATACCCTTATTTCGTTATCTTAATCACTTCATTACAAGGAACAACGCATTCCTATGTCAAATTCAACGCCTTCTACAGCATTAAATAACAAAAAAACACCGCATTATTATAGCAAGACACTGTAAACATAATGCAAAATTTTGATCAATTGTTGAAAGTGAAATGGCTTGATGGTGTGACAGTAATTGAAAGCGTACTGACGAGGCTGGCCGTGGTGGCAGCCGAAACAGTCTGTCTACGCAACCACTGCTGCTGTTCATATGTTTTCTTTGTTGATTTTTCTGATGATTATTGAATTATAATCATTCCTCGGCCTTAAGCCGGCTAACAACCACTTTGACTAAAATCAAACCAAGTTGCTAAACCCATATTCAGTGATTGCAATATTGAAAATAAGGTGTAGTACGTTGTTCTTGTTTCATTTCTGTTTATTTTTCCCATTCTTAGGTTGCATTTTTCTCAGTGCATTCATGTTTGTTGTTCATTTCGCGAACCATCGTCATTATCTGCATGTAATTTCTCATTTTCATAGTCAATTAAGTCAATCACACGCCCTTTTAGCCACCGCAAGCAACGTCGACGTCGCCGTTTGCCGTTTGGCGTTTTGCCGCCGCGAAAGCCACCCTGCAAATTAACACGTCGTCGCCGTCGCCGCCGCCGTCGTCATCCTAGTCGTCGTCATCCATCGCAGAGTCGGTGGTGTGTTTCCGTTTCCGTTGTGGCGTTGGCGTTACTCGCTCTTTGTTTATTTGTAACGCAATTCAGTTGCGTCGCGTTTATTGCTCAATTTTCATCGATGTTGCCAAAAGAATTACGTATTCATGGCCCAAACCCACCACCACCATCACCACCGGCGTGGCCAACCCACACACATTAACCGCTGGCCACCAGCTCAATAACTGTTACAATTTCAAGCACTAAAAGGACACGTGGCAGCTGCTTTTAAAATTGAATTTCCTGCATGTAATCTTGTCAGAGAGTCAATTGTTTTTGCTTTCGGCTTGGCGTGTTCGAAATGTACACGAAATGCACGTGCCCTAAGTCCTGCTCCTGCTCCTGTTGTTGGTTTTGTTATTGGGTGTGCGTCGGTCACACTTGCTTATTTATGAAGATGCGGCCAATATGTTGACGATTTGTGACACCCCCACTGCCCGGCCGCACTTGGTGTGGTTTTTGGTAGTGTAAGAAGGCAGATGGATCAGTTGACTGGCCTAGGAAGGGTTCTTCTTTGTTTTGGGGATAACTTGCAAAGGCTTATTTCTGCTGTCTTTTATCAGTAGATTTCGGTTTGATCGGTATTTGGACATTTTAGGGTTGAAGAATTAGGAACCGAATTCAAGACTGCACACCGGCTCTAAGCAAAACCAAGGAGAGCCGGTTCGATTATCCCGTCTACTTACATTTGCCATCTATCAAATCTTCATGATAATCCATCTAGTTTTCCCAGCTAACTTCGTTGATTGAATTAATTTCGACCATTCACAATTCCACCCGAAATAATGGTATTCAATTTAAGGCTACACGATATACAACCTTTTTTGGTTTTCTGCTCGGCAGGGTAAATGAAGAGTGCGTTTGTTTTCCCACCTCGGGAACACGCCACATATGGCATGACATTTCCAGATTTATGCCGCACACTTCCAGCGAGTGTCCTTTCTTCCAGTGTGCCTTTCTTTATGGTCATCCTGTTAGAGGAACACTCGCTTATACTGAGTTAAATAGTTTTCACTTTAAGCCACAAATACGTTGACTTGAGACATGCGTTTAATTCATCCACCGCTGTTGATTTCGGAATCAAAGTAGGTGTTTTAATTTACGATTGCGTGCTTCTAGCGATCGAATGTGCGCCATCGTGCACTCATTCCATATCATCAATTTACAATTTCTTAAATCTTTAGCCAAGTCTGATTGTTTTGAAATGTTTTAAACGACATTTTCGTTGATTTGCATGTTTAACGAAAGCATCCGTGCTGCATGTGCCGTTCTTCTACCTTCCAGCAGTGTAGAAGCGAGAGTTATCGAAATTTTCAAATTCACTAACAGTTCTTCAGGAAATGTTTTTATTACTTTTAATTTTCATTGCGATCCCATAAGATGAAATAAATCTTTTAAAGCTATGTCAATAACATAGCAAGACCTCGAGCCTGTAAAAACTACAAGTTATGAAATAAATCTTTATATAAGCTTTAAAAGATAAAGCAAAATAATAAAACTTAAATGAAGAGCTCAATTGGAGACTATCTTTAAGATCAAAATTTATAATACTAAATTTAGTTAGTACATATATATAGAATACGATTTTTTTTAACTGAATAAACATTAAAAAAACCAATTACAGTTTAACACGTGGCGCAGTAGGCGATCATTCCATTTGTTAGCTCAGTATATATCTTTATGATTTTTCAATTGATTTACAACTTTCGATTACATCTTTTCCTTACGTTTACTTTCTTTATTTCGCTATTTCAAAGATAAATTACTGATTAGTGAAAACTTTATGTGCGATTTATACAAAGTGATGACCATTTACAGTTCGATATATGTTACGATGCCAAGAAGGGGTCGTGCTTACATTGCACATTGGGCCAGATCTCAGTTTGGGCGGCATTAATTCGAAAAATGTAGTTAGACAATTGCAATTTGGCACATTTGATAAGCATCAAGTGTATACTGATTAGGCAAAGTTGTACAACAATCCGACCACGCCCACATTAGATTAAGGCCATCTTCTGGTGTAGGAGGCTGAGTTTTACCTGGTTTTTAAAACTTATGGAAAGAAATTGGGAAAAGAATTGTATTTCTGTTTTTTGTATTTGTATTCAACTATTCATAGCAAACAAAAATACAAAATTAAAATTTTATCAATGCGAGGGCTGTTTAAAAAGTTCTCGGCCTCCAAATTTGGGACTTCTAAATAAAGGTGAATTGATGTTTAGCAGCTTTTCGGATGTCACTATTATTAGAAAGCAAGACGAAAAAAAAAATCTTGAAAAAAAATTTTTGCATTCTCAAAGTTATTAATATTTGTGACAATTTTATTGCTCCACCATGTTCGGTTCAAGTGAGGTTCGCGAAAATCCGCAGCTGACTGATTGGACGCTGTTGCTCTGTCCCTGATGACGAATGCCGATGGCCAAATCGAAATATATCGGAGACATCAAAAATGTGGTTATTGATTTACAGCACTTGATATACACACGACCTTGAGCCGGCAAGCAAGCGTTTCATCGAAATTTAAAAATTTTGCAAAATTTCCCGCCCATTTCTTCAACTTAGAAACCTTCCAGGGCAAGCATCCAACCAATCCCCAAAGCTTCACCGATATCAAAAATTTAGCAAATATCGCGGTTTTCGGTCCGTTCCCTACCCACTTCTTTAACTTAGAAACTTTCCCGGGCAAGTGTTTACCATTTCACAAAGTTTCATCGAAATCAAAAATTTTGCAAATATCGCAAGTTTTATACCATCTTAGAAGCCTTCCCGGGCTAGCGTCCAACAAATTCCCCAATCGGATGAACGGTATAATTTTTGGAAATTTCGCGGTTTTTTGACTCACTAGTTACTTCTTCCTCTCCTTCACCTATTCATTCTACTCTTTCTTCTCCTCTTCTGTTTTCTTTACCTTCTCCCCTTCCTTCTCCTCTTCCTTTACCTTCCTTCCTTCAGCAAGTTCTTTGTTTTGCAGCTTCGCAATCAACCAATTTGTAAAATTTGTATAATTTATTTTGTATTTATATTTGTAAATGGTATTTCTTAGCCTACTTGTCTGCTTCATAGAAATACAACCCACTCAACCTTTATCCACCAACTTCCACCAAGGGGGGTAGATTTACCAGAAGACTGGTAAGCAGTCATTGTTGAATTTTCATATAGATCTTTGAAAATGAGTTTGAGCCCGATCGGATGAAAAACAAAAAGTTGCATACAAAAGTTTTCTGTGTATTTTCCTCATTTCGCGACAGAATCTTCCAACCAGCATATGATCAACCTACTGTAAAAAAATCAGCTTCATATCTCTCATGGTTTGGGCTGTACAGCGGTCACCAGTGAGTCAGTCAGTGAGTCAGTTTGAAAAATTGTATATATATAGACTAGCATATATTCAGGCGCGCTTCGCTTCGCCGCCGTCAGTCTATACTTGATCAGTAAGAGTATTAAAAAATCATAGCATAAAACCGATATAGTTTTTCTTTTCCGTTATCGTCATTGTTATCATTATTGTTATCGTTACCGTTATCGTTAGCGATACCGTTATCGCTATCGTTATTGGTTTCATTATCGAGATCGATACCGTTATCGTTATAAATTTTGTTATCGTTATTGATTTCGTTATCGATACCGTTATCGTTATCAATAACGTTATCGTTTCTTCATCGTTATTGATACCGTTATCGTTATTACCTTTAACGTTACCGTTAGCGCTATCGTTATCGATACCTCTATCGTTATTGCTATAGTTATCGATACCGTTATCGCAATCGATACCGTTATCGCTATCGTTATCTCTACTGATTTTGTTATCGCTACCGATATAGTTATTGATTTCGTTATCGATACCGTTATCGTTACCGTTACCGTTATCGTAAAGTTTGAATCCAATCGGATGAAAATAGGTCTTTTGCATTCAGAGTATTCCATGAGTTTTCCGACACTAACGTCAAATTTTCCAACATCAGAAAATCACATCACAAATTATTTCACTTGATATCCCTACAATCCGAATTTCAAGTCAATCGGATGAAAAATAGATTTTGCATATCGAATTTCCCGGGAATTTTCCTTGTGGACGGATTTTCGGAAATCGGGAAAATACGTTTCGAATACTTCGCATAAACTTAAGCCGAGTTTCTAACGGTCAATTTCGAATAGGAAATAACATCTATTTATTTCTTACCCCATACAAACCGAATTTCTCAATCAACAGAAAGAAAGTCGGTAAGTCGACTATAACAACCTGTACCTGTGAAGTGTCTGCCCATCACCGTTGCGACCGGTGCTACCCAATTGTTTGTTTTCATATAACCGACAACCGTTCATCCGATCTACATTAATTTCAGAACGAACGAACTACTAAAACTGGGAGATATACGTTTTCCAAGGGAGGCGGCAAAAATTAAAATAAACTGCTGCGCAGTTAGAAGCAAAGTCCATACAGTCAACTATCTCTTACCATTTCTGAGATCTATACGGACAAACAGACGGACATGGCTTTTGCATAAACTTATTATACTCTACGTACCTTTTGGTACAGAGTATAAAAATAGAATTTTGCATATTTAATTTCCCGAGAATTTTCCTTGAGGTCGAATTTTCAGAAATCGGAATCGCCTAATTTACTAACAAACCGAATTTCAAGTAGATCGGATGAAAAAAAACTTTCCCGACGCTTTTCCGACTTTTCCGGGAGGAATTTTCCAAAACCCCGTCTTCGTATGCACTTTCACCTCATAAGGAAACTCCTGACAAAATTTCAGCTGTCTATCTCTTACCGTTTAGACTGTGTCGGTGATTACCATTCAGTCGGTGAATCAGGACAAACTATTTTATATTTATAGAGATTAAATTTTCTCAACAATTTTTGATCAATTTCTTTTATTACATTTTACTCAGTTCTTTGAGCCATTCATAATTCTCACGACATGATGCTTTAACCTCCTCCATTTCTGGCCTAATTAACATGTCAATGGAAAACTTCTTTATTTTAGGACCAAATTGCGTGTCTGGAAACGTGCCGCCGTCGCCATTAAAAAGCCACGAACATCAATTTAAATATTGCATTACAATGATTTGCATAAAGGGCTCCACCCCGTCGCACCAGAATAGAGTAGCTGTCTCTTAGAAATCAAAGCCCAAGCAACAACAACAACAACAACAAAGAAACCCATTAAACCAATAAAATTTTGCACTTTCACATGACCTCGCCGCGGTTTTTTTTGGTGGTTGGCGACGACTAATTTGAATATGAGTGTACGTTGCGTGCGTGTGTGTTTTTTTTTAGTGCTTCCCACGATATTCATATCAAAATTCAAATCAACAAACCATTAGTGGGGGCCACCTGAGAAGGAGGAATGGTCAATTCTCTGGTTCATATTTAACCTTTACCCTTTTATGACATTATTGTCTGTAAATAAACAAACAAAAAGAAGCAAAACAAACAAACAAACGCACAATGAAGACAAATCAATCAATCCGGCATTCTTCTCACTCGGAGCAATTAAAAATCGGCAGCCAAAACGGAAGTCATTAAGTTGGACCCATTCCGAAAGGGTTGAAAGTGGCGAAGTGACGTGTGCTGGCTAATTGCGCGGGCGGTGAAATTCGAGTAGGACGACTTTGGCTAGGCAAAAGGGTGAGGCCACAGCGGCAGATGTGTAAAGTGGTTTTTGGAAGCACTTTCCATACTGAATTAGGGGTAACTCGAAACCAAAATTTTGAGATTTTTCTAAGTTTATAGAAAGTTTGTTATTTTTTAGCCCTTAGTTACTCAAAAACTATCCAACTTCCTCTCTTCAAGTACCCTTTGTTTAGTTAAAAAACTAACAAATTTCTATTTTTCTTTGTTTAATCATAATTTATTGACCATTAGCTCAATTGCCAAGCCAGACCTCCGTACCCAACCACTTGTACCCACGAGAAGTAGATGAAGAAGAAAACCCACTTACTCATTGTCAATTGTCATTGCAACTCGGCCAATTCTCAGTTTTAGTACTTCCTCGGGGCAACAACAATGTGTCATGCTTGTTGATTTGTAAGGATGCTGCCGCTGCAGTGCAGCAGCCGTTTGAATTGTATTGACCGGAAAATCATAAAGCTCTTTGTGCAATCCAGTCAGAGAGGAAATCAGTCGCCGCCGCCGCCTCATGACTGGACACATCATTCGAGATTTTGTTTCTATTCTTTTCACTTTTGTTTGCTGAACCGGAAATGTTGCCCAAGTTGCATTCAATCTTTGATTTTTTTTCCTCTCTTTAACTATTAGTTGATTATAATCCTTTTGCTTTGGAGTTGAAAAGTCTTGGCTTGTTTCCGCTGGAGTTTTTTCTATTTTTTTTTTGTTATGGAAAATTGTTTATAAGTTGACAGGCAGTAAACAGGATTTGTTTGGACTTTATCGGAAATGCTAAAGAAGCTACGAATGGAAAAAAGAAAGAGGAAGCATCGAAAACTAAAACTATGACAGGAAGCGGAACTTTTTTTTAGTGAGAGTGCAGGGGTTACAAAGAAAATGAAATTGAAATGTAAAATAGTGCCTTATATTTGATAGGTATGAAGGTTGATTTAAGAGTGCAAAGTTTTCAATACTTAAGTTTTTTCTAGGATCTATAAAACTTTGAAAAGCTTCTTACTCAAGTACTAGGCTGCTCTTCATAGTTTTCACACTACTTTTTAGGGACATTTTGTTGCGACTTAGCACCTGTATACATATCTGTGTCCTTGATGTTGCAGTAGCAATAGATTTCCATTTATGATTTATGCCAATGTTCTAAAGTTTGGCCATTTGCAAAAAACTCAATATATATAAAGTCCTTGAAGCTGTAGACCAGCTGTACCCCAACAAAAGGGCGCTTCAGCAAAAAAAGATTATTTACTTTCATCTTTCAACTCGTCATCAATTGCTTACCGAAATCGGGGAGCTTGCATATTATTGTTGAATGGGTGTAAAGGGCGCAACGGGCCAAGAGGGTTCTTATTTTATCTATTCCATTTATGGTTTTAAGCATTTATTGGGTTTGCGTTTAGAATTAAGAATTTTTGGAATTGTTGTAAGAGCTAAGCGGGATGAACTTAAAACTATTACAGCCACAAAGTAAAATAGTGAAGATTTTAAAAGAGTTCGAAGTGTGCTTACAAATTACGGAAAAATTTAGAATAAAGTATTCAAGGATTGCAAAATGTAGTACTTGAAATGAGAATTTTATACTTAAATCAAGTATTTTCGTACGCCATTGACACCGTTTGTACTTCATTAAATTTTTCTAGAATGTTAGCCATGCAAAGATGCGCTTTTTTTGGGGGATTTAATACTTTAGAAAAAAAAAGAGCGAAAGACCAAAGATAGTAACACATTTTCCAGTATAAATTTAAGTGTTGGTGGTGGTTCTAAATGATTTTTGTATGCTAAACCATGGCTGCAATCCGGTTTTGAACCAAACCGGCTCGAGCCCGGAATTCCGACTATTAATTTACTGTGAACCAACCTCTTTAATAATAAAAAGCTAAACGTACAGTTTCGGTTCGGTTCAACAAAAATGATAGACAAAAACTTCTTCTGTTATCTGGTCGGTTTTGGGCAACTGAGTCTTAAAATCGTCAGAGTTACTTATAAAGTCCCCAATAGCCTCGGCCTTTTTAAGATCTTCGACTTCAAAGCTTTTAAATGATTACATTGGTAATATTTTTCAGATTACGAAATGAAATTGAGCTTGACAGTAAATTATATTTGATTATTCCCATGTGATCTACAAATCGTGTTCGACAGCCCTTTGGGGCTGACAAGCCATAAAAAGAGTCACGCGTCACGCTGACTTACATATTTTGTGGTGTTGTTGTTTGGGGCTTTAAGGTGTTAGTGTAGGGGGAGTGGGAGTACTGAGTATCGAGTAGAGAGTTTCGAGTATCGAGTACTTAGAGTCGAGTACACTCAGTATCAAATACAGAGTATCGAGTACTTGGTATCGAGTACTTAGTGTCGAGTACTTAGCATAAGTTGCTAATTTTTTCAAATTGACCCTTTCTGAAACTACAAAATAGTGGATAATCAGCCCATATATGAACTTCTAAGAAGATGCAATGGAAACTTAACACCAATATCAGACCAAATGGTTATCAACTTGGAAATATAATTTGGCTGCTCACTATTTATTTATTTGCGCACTATTATTTTTATTTAAGGTATGACATATGGACAAATGCTGTAAGAATGGTATTTGATGTCTGAGCAACTTGAATTCTTGATATGTTTATGATAATATTAAAAAAATTGCATGACCATACACCCAGAAAAAAGCAGAACGAAAAATTAAGTACGAACACCCCTGAAAAAATCTATTCCTTCTTGAAATTTTATGAGTTTTGCTTTAAGAATCGAGCTATGTTTGTTGATAATAGGTACTAAGGCTTATCCTCATTTACCGCTAAGCCCATAAGTTTTGACTGCTTCTCAATCTCTGAAAACGCCCTGCCGGCCGTTCGGGGTTTCTCATCGGCATATGCAAGTAGCATTATATCTTTGTTAAAAATGGTGCGCGATCTGTAAGCATCTGAACACTGACGCAAGAAAATTATTCTTTTTTAGTATATTAAAGGTTTGGTGGTGATTCTAGATGAGTTTTGTGCGCTAAACACGAAACTGTTCTTCAGAAATGGCCCATCACCTCTATATCTGTAGTAATTTCACCTTGAAGTTGCTTAAAATGCATAATTGGTGCTGACGCCAGCAAAGAATAAGACTCACAAATGTTCGACTTACTCCGGTACTACGTTTCTCTTTGCATTCCGCATTTCTTCTTACCAAAAGCACAACCCAGAGAAGGGACGGTTTCATGTTGTGGTGACTTTTTGCCTTCCAAGAACATGAAAAAGAACGTGTTACCAAAAGCAGTGATTGAAAATCGTTCGGGTTTTTCTTTGCGTTCTTTTTTGTTGCTTACTCATGACTTTTTGCCTTCTAAGCACATGAGAAAAGAATGTACAAAAAAAGCAGGTAGTTCCTTTTTCCCCGTAAAAAGAAGTGTGAAAAATGGCATTCTCTTGGAAACCACGTTCTAAAAGTCCGACTGGGATGCTATAGTCAAACAATTTTGACAAAACTTTATTGAATGTGTATAAGGATGTAAAATAAATATTTGCCAATTTTAAAAACATTACCAATGAAAACAAACAATTTTTTCCTACTAAGACTACTTATCACACCTTACTTTTCTATGGGAGTATATATGGTATACTAAGTATATAGATGTCCGATTTTGACCGAACTTAGTGGAATCATGGGAAAACACAGCAAACTAAGAAATACGAAATTTGGAGGCGTTTGAATTGAAAACAAAGAAGTTTTTCTCACTAAAACTGGGTTTTCGACCTATCGTTCCTATGACAGATATATGCTATAGTCTCCCGAACCGGTCGGTTCCGACTTATGTGAAGCATATTTGTACCAGAAGATTTCGTGTAAGGCTTAGTCAAGATAGCTTTAAAACTGACGGAGCAGATATGCAATGATTTATTTGCTATGCTTTCACACAATTCTACAAAGTTTTGTCAAAATCAGATGACTATAGCATATTGCTGCAGTACAAATGATCGGTCTTCTTTCTTTTAAATGGAATCGCCTCCTTTCGTAATTGTTAAATTATTGTGCTTTTCCATGAATCCCCTAGTATGGTCGAATCGGACTTCTATAGTATAGCTCCCTTAGAAAAGTAAGGTCCGAAAAGCAGTCTTAGTTAGAAAAAGTTTTTGTTTTCAATGGAGGCTGGAAGGGTATACAAAACTTCGGCCGAGCCGATGTTAACTTCCCTTTATTTTTGTTTTTCAACAACATGAAGAAGACGTAGCGCCATCTGTCGTTGAACAACATAAATAATTTCATTCTGTTTCCAATACGAACCTCGGTTAAATTACTTGATTATTGTTAATTTGTTTTTTATTAATGTAGAAGGTTGGTTAAATAGTGAAAAGAAAAGATCCTGTTCATCAAATACTGAATGCATAAAATCCCCCAATAAATTTTGCACAATCGTTGATTCGCAAATTGCTCTTATTGAGGGCGATTTTCGACATGTACGCACACATACTACATAAATCATTCGTGGCTGCATCCTTGGGATAAAAACATCCTTGAGTTTGATGTATTTTCAAAAATGTTAAATATAAGGCAATGTTTTAAACTTACTTTATAAGTAGTGAAGTGATCGGTAGTGTTAAAGGTAATAAATAGATGTCTAACCCACTGCAAACACATCCGGCCAAATCCTTAACAAGATGAATTTCAAAAATGTTAAAAATGGCAAAACATATTTAACTTTAGCACCCAACAATGGTGTCACCAATGCAATTGGGTAAAGCGGACAAGGTAAAGGCATACTTCACCTTAAAATAAGAAAACAACAACATCAACAACAACCAAAACTGGGCGCCTCCTGAAGCACTTGTCAATAGTCACATTTCAAGGAGTCAACCCGACGAGTATATGTGTACCTGTCTGTGGCACTTACAACACTTAATCAGCTCCGATTTTCTGAATGTTAACCCATTGTTGTTATTGTTGTTCAAGTTTTGGCATTGATAAAGCCAGTTGGTGGTGGGCAGTTTGTAATGAAAAATTGATTAAACGAGACTTGCTCGTCTGATCAAATAAATAAATTTATCACAAAATAAACGGACAATATTTATTGGAAAAAAAAATTGTAGAAATTAAACAGAGCACCAGCTCCGGGCCGTAAAGCAAATAAATGAGATTACAATTAATAAAATAATCGATAAGTGGGCTTTTGGTAACGTCCATTTGCACAAGTTCCACGTAAATATATATGAATGTATATATATATTGTGTAGGTACGACGAGTATGCCAGATTGTAGGCCAAAGTTAATTGCGTTTTTGATTTAACACAATAACCAAGCACTGCGATTCGGCGTAGGCCACTTGAGTTGGTTGGGGCCGTGGGATTGTCGTACCCAAAGTACTTGTTCTCTCCCATCCTCACCTGCAGTTTGTAATAGTTTGTACTGCCACAGGCCCAAAGTGGGCGTTAACATTTCTTCGATTATTGTGCAATTGAATACATTTGATTGGCTTGAGTTGATAGTAAAAAGGGCGTGGGGTAAAAGTTGGATTTTTGAATGATTTGTGAAAAGAATGTGTGTGGAATCAATGCGATTTGTGTGGGTTAAAGTGGAGATAAACCCTTTGATATAAGCATGAATCTGCCAATGAATTTGCTTTTAGTTTCTTAATACAAATGTTCTCAGCTGGCATTCAATTGTTCTCTTCTTGCCCTGGTATTACATTTTGATCCAAAACTGATCTTAACAATAATATATATTTACTAAGAATATAGATAAAAGGTTTTTTTCTCAACTCAGAAGAGCTTAGAATGAAAAACAGCAAGCATTTAAGACCATGCAGCAGGAGTCGGCAATGGAAGCAGAGACGTGGGCAGAAGTTTAGAATTTCTCTTTATTCTCTGCCACAGTAAAAAAAAGTAAGATAGTCGGCCAAGCCCGACTGTAATATACTCTGTACCTGCTAAAGTGTATGCACACCTCTATGTAGGATCTGCATCAAGTTTCCTTTTGGTCATAACTTGACAATCGCTCATCCGATCTTTACAAATCCTTTGGAGGATCGATAAGTTATTCTGATTACTAAATATGTCTAAAAAGTACAAGCCGGCTATCCTTAAAACTGTGGGAGATATGACGTTTTTTCCAAATTGCGGAGGCTTGGCAAAAACTGAAAATAAACTGGATCTGCCTGAAGGTATAAGAAGCTTAAGCCTCATACAAGTTGAACCTCCATATACTACCGTCTGTGAGATCTGTGCGTTCATACGGACATGTATTTAAATACATTGCTATATCGACTCGGTTGTTGAGGCTGATCAAGATTATATATACTTTATAAGGTCGCAGATGCTTTCTTCTTAATATACATTGTGTTCCTTTGGTACAGATTATAAGAAGGAAGCAATTCAGACCCTATTCAGCAGTGGTCCTGTATTAAAGTAACCGATTGATTAGTGTGGACAGAGCCGCCATAGTACTCCCCTCCTAGTGAACATGTCACGATTTGGCGAAGTGTACTCTAAACCAGACATGCCCAAAAGTAGGAAACGACAGATCACTCTCCAATACTCACAAAGAAAAGCACCAATACATCGTTGTTGGTCAGTTTGCTTGCAAGCGCAAACGCCAATCAAATAAGAGAAAAAAACCCGGTTTTTGTTCTACGCGACGCACGCACTCACGAAATCGTTTACATGTGTGTCGTTTTGTATGCCGCGCGCCCTGCATGTATACGACCATTAATTTCCTATCTTCGGTGCAATTACAAAAACAAAACGCACCCAAAGAGCATACGGCTGGGCATCGCTGCTCTAAACTCTCAGCCTAAAGCGTCAAGCGGTCGCTCAAAAGCTCTTTGCCTTTTTTGTAGACGCTTACAAATATTTTCTCAGCTGCCACTTGCAACTTCTCTGCTACAATTGCCGACCCCTGGCATTTTGGTTGATTCCGAGCGATCGTCTAAGAATATTAAGGTTGAAAAACTTTCCGGAATGTGTCGCTCACTCTTAAAATTATTTTTCAACAGATTTAACGGTTTAGAATACACTTCAAATCATTATTGTTCATTTCGGATGCTAGAACACTTCTCCAAAAAATTCAAAATATTATTTTTGGTTTCGGTACAGGTCGGATAACATTTCCGGTACAGGTTCCGCAACTGATGACATCAATTAACAAAAGTAATTCCCATTCAACAACCCACAATTTATCACATAATTCCCCTTGAAAAACCCCTCTCTAAGTACCACCAATTGACCTTCATTTATGACCAATTAAAAAACAATCGACTTACAAATCGAAAACACAGTCCAAGAAAGTACTACGTAATCATTTGCATACAAATCCACACAACGGGTTATCGCACAGGATGTTGATTATATTGGGTACATAGAGTATCAATACATATTTCAATGATCAAGATTAGGGGCATAATAACTACTGCTCAAGACTGATATTACCGAGCACAGCACCAACACAGCAGCTAACACAATAATAAAGTTTTTTTTGTTGTTATTATTATTTTTTATTTTTTTTTGTTTTTCTTTGCTTTCCGATAAGCTCCCCGATTCCGTACTCGCACTGGACATTGGGCGCTTACACGCTGCGTCAAGCTGATTGCTTTTTAACTGGTGGAGGAGGAGGGGGAAAAGTGTTACCAGTTGCCTGGCCGTATCAGCGATATGTCTCACACAACATTTGGACAGGCTTCGAGGCGATCGCTGGTCAGCATGCATGACCGTCATGTCAAGTACAAACGTGAAAGCTTATCAATTTGGGAGGCAAAAGAAGCATTTAAAGTTTTGCCCAACCATTACAATAGACCTGAAATGCACTTTTCTATATGATGCCTCAACTGACAACGCTTAAATCTACTGAAATGTTTCTAAAAACGAGCGTAATCATGATACAATAATTACAAGTTAGTTTTTTCCGAGGACTGATTTCTCAACTGAAAAGGAATAAAAAAAATTAGTATATTATTTAAGTTTCTCAAAAAAAACCTAACATTTTGGAAATTTAAGTCAAAGGTCAAGGTGAAAAACTTTGAAATAGACCACAAAGACTTAGGAAGACGATCTCTACTCTCCAATTATCGTCGGCAATCTTTTATCCGCGAACTGAACCTTATGATTAATGACAATATTCAAAACTGCGGACCAAAACCTATTTGCAACTTTGGAAATACTTTATTTAAATACGAAGTTCTTCTTTTATGCATTATTTATCAATCCTAAATTACTTAATTTTAGACCGTATCGGTATATATTTACAGGCTAAATACTAGACTAACGGGTGACAACCAAAAATCTGCACAAACTTTAAAATGCCGAAATAGCCACAATTCTGAACGGATCTTTATGAAAATTTGACAGTTTATTTATGACTACATATACAAAAGAATTGCATCAATGGATTTGGTCGAAAGGACCGTTATCAGCCACTCGACGTAGCTTCGGAAAAATGTCTCCGCAGGCGGCCTGTACGACCTTGGGGTCGTATTTCCGTATCCTGTTGGTCAGTTCTTCTTTCGGCCTTCTAGTTGTTTTTGTAAACTGCAGCACTCAGTCTTCCAAAAAAATCTTCAATTGGACGACACTGCGGCAAATTTGTTGGGTTCCGTACTCAGACCAAAGTAACTTTCATCGTCTAAAACAAAGAGTTCGCCACGATATTGATTGCACATCCACCGACATTGAGATTTGACAGTTTGTATTTGGTCAGGTGTGTAACTTGGTGCTCTTTGCTTACGTCTGGCAACAATATTATTCTTTTTCAGCACTTTACTGATGTGTTGTTGGCTTCACATAAATTTTCTGGCTGCAACTCGTTGACTTATGTTGTCTTTGTTGTTAAAAAGTTGGATTAGCTTTTTGACAGCATGGCCGGTCATAATGTTTGCTTTCCGACCACGTTCAACTTCCCTTTTTGTTATTTTTGGTTGCAAAATACTATAAATAGTGCGATTGGACTTGCCCTCTTGGGTAAAATGGTTTACTGTAAACACTTTAACTTTGTCAGCGTACATTTCGTAGAATTTTACAACGCGATCACGAAGACATTCTTGCTCGGACGGCATGACGGCGACTACTTGTCAAAATTTTTGTCAGGGGGGCATGTTTACAGGAAAACAAAGGGAAAGACATGTCATTCCGAAAGCTTTTATGTAAGGCTCAGCTAAGGGCGCACTCTCTCAAAGTTTGTGCTGATTTTTAGTTGTCTCCCGTTAAGGAAGAAG
Source organism: Lordiphosa collinella (assembly GCA_018904265.1). Taxonomy (NCBI): domain Eukaryota; kingdom Metazoa; phylum Arthropoda; class Insecta; order Diptera; family Drosophilidae; genus Lordiphosa; species Lordiphosa collinella. The sequence continues at coordinate 39,066 of JAEIFV010000440.1, read as the reverse complement.
AGACTAATGAAAAATTTTGTAAACCCCCCTTGAAAGGATCGTGTGTACACCTCTGTATTATGTGCATTTAGTATGTATAATAGCCGACTTTTTGGTGAAACAAGAGTTTAAACAAAGTGATTGTTAGCAGGCTCAAGGTCGAGGTTTGATTATAGTTCAATAATCAACCAGAAAATTAAACAGAGAATACATTTGAACATGAACCCGGCCGTTTCGGCTGCCGCCATAGCAAAGAGTTTAATTATTAAACATAAGCTATGTTTTTATAACTACAAACTAAGTTATGTTTGTTAAAGCACGTTTAACCTTTGTTGATGATTGAAACAAAAAATGTTCTATAAGAGATTTAAGGACAACGGAGGGATAACTATTGTATATATAGGAAGTTAAGAATCGGTACACTGAGGGAAAGAGTAGAGAACCTTGGCTATTATGACTTTAGATGAAATTTTATGTTTTTAGATTTAGAATTATTGAAGGGGTATATTTTGTAATTAGCCAAAATGTCCTTTTCCATTGACAGGCTTAAGTTTTGAGTTTCCTTAGTTACTGCTCTACGGGCGAAGTCAAAACCTGCATTGAAAAACACGATTTTACCTGATTTGTTTGTCAGCTTTTTCATTAGTTTGTCTTGACTTATATCCCTATTGGACTAGCACATTCTGGCGGTCATTCTCTGGATGATCTAAATAGTCTCATTCTTTTTTTTTTTGTATTATGTATTCATAAGAGATTATTGTCCATTCGGAAGATCATCCGTTACAGATGACCAATCTAAAGGCTAAATGAGGTATCCTTTTTCTGTTAAAAGTTAGACTTTCAATCGACATGCTATGGAATTCAAAAAGTCACTAATCGGAAAAGTTGATTGGTTGGGTTTCAGTCCAGTAGGAGAGGGTCTTAGAAGAGTGGGAAAAGTTTATGGGCCTCCTTATTAAAAACCGAGGAAAATGTAAGTGCCAAATTTTGATTGCTTTGTTATAGAATCTTAATCTTAATATCGAAAACATGAAGGTCCATACTTGACTTGAACTCATTAATATGTTTTCTAGTAATTTCCCACGTATACTGGCCCTTGACAGGATAAAACAAACTTCAGAGAAGCGAGAAAGCAAGCTCGACTGATACTTTTGATACAGATTAAGAGTGCAACCGCAACTACAGATTCCAATCCCGTCAAACCCAGTACAGATTAGCGAAGCTCTTTTACGGAGGTTTGACTGGGGAACCAAGCGAGATAAATGTTGTCTTTGCGCCAGATTTCTTTGCTTCGTTTTTGACTTTGCAAAGTCAGCAGCTTTGGACTTTGCAAGTCAGCCGCTATTACAATTTGCCATAGCAGCAGGTGGGTTGTGTGTGTGTGGTTGGGTGTGGAAGAGGGGGGAAACAGTGACCAAAACAGTGACCAAAACAGTGACCAAAATAGTGACCAAAATAGAGAAACAATTGTGTCCGAGTTTTATTAGGGGCGAGATAGTATCGGTCAGAACGCACTGAAAAATGAGCAGGCCTTCCTTAGAAATCAATGCTGAATGCCTTTAAAAAATGGTCAAAATAAAAATTTCAGCAACACTTTTTAGATATTTTCAAACTGAGTTCTTTATAAAGTCGAACTTCTAAGTAGCGAATCGCAAGGGGACAAAAATAAACTTTGTTACATAGAAATTTCCTAATATAGAATCGTCTGAATATTGAACGATATTGCAGTGTTCTAGATCTTAATTCGCTAAAAAGAAAACGTTGTTGTACAGAAGTTCGTAATAACTAGTGAAATTCGACTGTATTTAAAATCTCGAAGATTCAATCTGCTCCAAATTTATTTACGATTTCCTTAAAGCGTTACCCAAAATGGTGTGACCAAATTAAAAGTTTAAAGTGTTACCAGGTACATATACTAAATTAGAGTTCTTTTGGGTATTTTTAAGTTTAAAACTTTTTAAGCGCTTCGTAAATGAACATTTTAATGGGCTTAAAAATCACTTCACCCTCGTTTTCTGACCTAACTCTGGTTCCTAATTTACGTTTGCTTCTGTTTAAGATAAATCTAAAAAAAAAAAAATAACCCAACAATATATCATAAAAATATACATGACATATTTTATGGTACTTGAACGGTTGTTGAGTTTATTGCGGGGCACCCGAGTAAAAATGTTTCGATTTTGTTGTTGTCGTTGTTGTTGTTGCAAAATATATGGCCAAGCACTTGATGTTTATTAATACCCCCCCAGCATAGTGATTGTGTTGGGGTGTGAGTGCGTGTGTGTGCGCTTTTTAGCGATCACTAATTGAATACCCCGGCCTGTGCCTGTATGCCACTCAAGTATTTGTATTCCCAGAGTGGCCATTGATGAGTAATTTAATTTGTCGTTTATTAGAATAGCACTCTATTTATTTTATGAGATACTCCAAAACATCTACTTGACTTTCGAGTTCTTTATGTGCGGCGATATGTAGATTTTTGGATGGAATTGCCGACGGCAAGTATGTCCAAAGTAATGACGAGTACTTACTAAAATCAGCTTATAATGGGTCCAATTATGGTGTCACTGTGTGGCAAGCGTTATCAGAAGCGGGCTTTAAAAGGTTTTAACGTCGCAATAATTAATGGATTACCATGCCAATCGCAATACGGTAGCTAAAACCCATAATCAAGCCATATTTCATGGTGCAAACAAACACACACACATACATATGCGCCCACTATTTGTGTGAAATACCTTTGCGGAGGAAATGTGGTTTGTATAATTGTGTCAATACATAATTACGTATTGTATTTAGACCCGATTAACTTGATGATAATGTGAGCGGTCTTAATCCTTTTCTGTTTAGTTTTTACAGCTAGCGTTGTTTTTAAACACTTGTAGCTAAAGAAATCGCAAGCGAAGTAGCGAAGCACAAAAGTATTTCTTTAAAAGTACTTTTTTCCTCATATATAGTAATTCCTAAGGCGGTCAAGCCCGACTATAACATACTCTGTACCTGTGAAGTTCTGCCCATCACCGTTGCGACCGGTGCTGCACATATTTGTTTGTTTTCCTTATAACTCGAATATTGTTCATCCGATCTTTAAAATTTCTTCAGCGGATCGATAAAGAATCCCGAATACTAAAAATGTTCAGAAGGTTCGAACCTTCTATCTATATATCTGTGGGAGATATGAAGTTTTTTCCAATTTGCGGGGGCGGTTGGGGGCGTGGCAAAAATTGAAAATAAACTTGATCTGACTGCAAGTATAAGAAACATATGTTCCATACATGTTAAACCTCTATCTTTTACCATCTCTGAGATCTGTTTGTTCATAGGGACAGACGGACAGACGGAAACTTTTGCACAAACTCAATATACTCTGTGTAACTCTGGTACAGAGTATAACAAGATGTGCCAATCAGCACTAAGTATCAACTCTTTGAAGTAGCAGTTAGGTCCATAATGTGCTACGGCGCCCAAGTTTGGGGTATTTTGGATTACGACGAGGTCGAGAGTCTACTGCGATATTTGGTTAAAAAATTGTTTCGTCTGTCAAACTTCATGCCTAACAGGATGCTCTATCTTGAAACGGGGTTGTCTAAGCTACATATTTATACCGCAGACATGCATTTTAAATACGTTAAAAAAGTTTTCAGTATGCCCGACCATAGATTGCCCAACATATTGGCCCGGTTTTTACCATGCGAACGTCAGCAATTGTTTGTCTAATGGGAAAACCTAGCTACCACGCATAGAGTGGAGCTTTTCTTAGATGACCACTCTAGCTGGGGATCCTGGGCGATGCAAACTCTTTGTAAAATGGAAGCAGCTAACAGACAGACTTGCGTTGAGGAATCTCAGAGAAGCGCTGAGCGGCAAATTTACAAAGAGTTACTCTTTGACTCACAATTTACAAGTTACTCTTTGAGCAACAATTTCAAAGACACCTTTACAGGGGATCATATCAGTACCATCTTTAAGGCTAGAGGAGAGATTCTAGATCTAAACTTTGTCCCCTATATGGCTGGCAGCGACATCAAATGCTCAATATGCAATCTCGGAGAAATAGAGAAAATTTGGCACTTCATCGGAGTCTGTCCCGTTTTGAGGGAACACCGTTTGCTTCATTTTGACACGAGACACACAATTTTCCAAGTGGCAAAAACTGGTAGGCACTTTATAATTTTATTAGCCAGGGCTTCAAGGTACCGAAAACAAGTTATCGAAGGACAGTTTTGAAAAACGGCAACACGGCTACTTGAGTTCTTAGCTACGCAGTTGAATAATCTGGTATCTGGGGAAGCCAGGTGTATTAAACAGCGTAGTGAGGGATTTAGATATCAGAAGATCCTGATACTTGTACAAAAACACAAAAACGAGGCCCAACAAATCTGGGCAAAATCTTCATAAAATATACTGAAGATGCCTTAGGGTAGACAAATGGTTTTTTAAAAGTTCCGAGCAAAGCAAAAGCGGCACAAAATGAAAACCACTTACCCTCGCCTTAAATGTGCCAACCCAATATTTCGTGCAATTTGCATTTTATTATACAGATTTGCATGCATGAGAGGAACTACAACATTATGGGATTTTCACATTGAGGATACAGATAAAATTCGAAAAATGCAAAATCGTAGTAATATATGCATTTCAACTGTGCGTTTCTAGGGTTCTGGTGCAGTCTCAATATTCCCGATGGCCTCGTTGCTTGAGCCAGCTGGGTCCGAAATGGTGTCATCACTATTATTTTCACGTTTTTTGATTACCTTCATCAATAGTACAAGATTTTCCAGATAATTCAGGCAATCCATGCATATGGTTTTGGGTAATGGATCGGTTTCTGATATGGTTATTGGCAAATAGGTATTGATTTTCTCAATTAAATTCAAACTTTGACCATGATCTCCATAAATGTGAATCACGTTGCGATGCATTTCCGAGCAAAGGCGGCAAATGTAGCCCGCAATGCAAGCATTTTGAATACTACCCATGTTGAGCTATGGAGAAGACTGGAAGGGATTATTTGAATTGAAGGAGAGCGAGAACAGAGAGCTACTTGCAGAAATACTTACTATTCAAGATTATGAAGCGTTATTAAATGAACTTGACTTCAACTATAGTTGAATATAGTATAAACTATGTATTTGGTATGACTTTATTTTCAAGACCTGCTTGCCAGAAAAGAAAATAGGTATGTATATTTGAAAAGGTTTGCTAAAGTTACTAAGTGTTTAATTTTTTACAATTTTTTGATTTGGTTCATAGACAGCAAAATGTTTTTATAAAAAGACTAGATGGCCTGACGGACTTGGTACCGCCTAACAGTCAATGAATGAAGTGATACCTTTTAGCTGGTGGTGGTTGGAATGAATGCGAAATACCAACGATTTGAAACGGAATTGCAAAGTTTGAGTAATCAACATCTTTAATGCTCGCTTACTTAACCATTACCGATAGACAGCAAATGCTTAGAAAAACCTTGAGCAGATGGGATTGTTCAGCAACGCAACTCTCATGTTTGCTGTCATCTGAAGTTTCTCAAGCCACAGATTGGATGATTTAAGGCAAGTGTTTGTTTCATCGGCAACAGTTAAACTTGGTCAGTGCTGGGCAGTAAAAACACTGCGCCTTCAAAACATCTCGAATTATTGAGCAGAGTGGTTCCAAAGCGCGACTGTGCGCTATTGTGCACTCGTCCCAAATGAGGAAACTTCAGATGACAGCAAACATGAGAGTTGCGTTGCTAATCTATCCCACCTGCTCAAGATTTTTACAAGCATTTGCTGTCTTTCGGTAATGGTTAAGTAAGCGAGCATTAAAGATGTTGATTACTTAAACTTTGCCATTCCGTTTCAAATCGTTGGTACTCCGCATTCATTCCAACTACCACCAGCTAAAAGGTATCACTTCATTCATTGACTGTTAGGCGGTACCAAGTCCGTCAGGCCATCTAGTCTTTTTATAAAAACATTTTGCTGTCTATGAACCAAATCAAAAAATTGTAAAAAATTAAACACTTAGTAACTTTAGCAAACCTTTTCAAATATACATACCTATTTTCTTTTCTGGCAAGCAGGTCTTGAAAATAAAGTCATATCAAATACATAGTTTATACTATATTCAACTATAGTTGAAGTCAAGTTCATTTAATAACGCTTCATAATCTTGAATAGTAAGTATTTCTGTAAATAGTTCTCTGTTCTCGCTCTCCTTCAATTCAAATAATCCCTTCCAGTCTTCTCCATAGCTCAACATGGGTAGTATTCAAAATGCTTGCATTGCGGGCTACATTTGCCGCCTTTGCTCGGAAATGCATCGCAACGTGATTCACATTTATGGAGATCATGGTCAACGTTTGAATTTAATTGAGAAAATCAATACCTATTTGCCAATAACCATATCAGAAACCGATCCATTACCCAAAACCATATGCATGGATTGCCTGAATTATCTGGAAAATTTGGTACTGTTGGTGAAGGTAACCAAAAAACGTGATAATAATGGTGATGACACCACTTCGGACCCAGCTGGCTCAAGCAACGAGGCCATCGGGAATATTGAGACTGCACCAGAACCCTAGTAACGCACAGTTGAAATGCATATATATTACTACGATTTTGCATTTTTCGAATTTTATCTGTATCCTCAATGTGAAAATCCCATAATGTTGTAGTTCCTCTCATGCATGCAAATCTGTATAATAAATGCAAATTGCACGAAATATTGGGTTAGCACATTTAAGGCGAGGGTAAGTGGTTTTCATTTTGTGCCGCTTTTGCTTTGCTCGGAACTTTAACAAAAACAGTTGTCTACCCTAAGGCAACGTCAGTATATTTTATGAAGATTTTGCCCAGATTGTTTGGCCTTGATTTTGTGTTTCTGTACAAGTATCAGTGGCGTACCCAGGATCTTTTCAAAGGGGGTGGGGTTTTACAAAATGTTTCATTAATCTCTTCTTCCTTAGTTTAGTTGTAGTAGTAGGAGATTCTTTATTTAAATTATTAATTTACTGATTATATTTAAAATCTATTTAGTAAAGATATGAACTATACGAGGTGTGTTCAAAAAGTATCGCGAATTTTGAATTTTCGCGGGTTACGTATATTCGAATTTCGATTTTTTTGTGGCGCTATGTTGGTACTCATGTCTCTCACTTATGCCGACAAGCTCGGCCATTTTGAATGTTCACTTAATTGTTGACAGCTGCTTTGCTTGCACGTGTTTTGGATCGTCTTCGATTTTTACCTATTCAAAAAAATGGATCAAAGAACCTGTATCAAATTTTGTGTGAAAAACGAAATTAAGTGCGCGGATGCATTCCGAATGTTGACTGTGGCATACGGAGAAGCTACCTTGGACCGAAGCAACGTTTATCGGTGGTACAAAATGTTCTCAGAAGGCCGAGAAGATGTGAACGACGAAGAGCGTGCCGGACGCCCGAGCACTTCAACAACAGACGAAAAAATTAATGAAGTGGAGAAAATGGTATTGGCCAATCGTCGAATCACCGTTAGAGAAGTTGCTGGGGACCTAAACATATCGATTGGCTCGTGCCATTCGATTTTTATCAATGATTTTGGCATGAGACGGTTCGCCGCGAAATTCGTACCAAAATTGCTCAATTGCGACCAAAAACAGCATCGCATGAACATTGCTAATGAGATGTTAAACTCTGTCCGCGACGACCCAAATTTGCTCCAGAGGGTCATAACTGGTGACGAATCGTGGGTTTATGGTTATGACGTGGAAACCAAAGTTCAATCATTTCAATGGAAGCTGCCGCACGAACCAAGACCGAAAAAAGCGCGCCAAGTTTGGTCGAATGTGAAAGTTTTGCTGACAGTTTTCTTCGATTGCAGGGGCGTGGTGCATCATGAGTTCTTGCCACAGGGAAGAACGGTCAATAAGGAATATTACCTGCAAGTTATGCGCAATTTGCGGGAAGCAATCCGCCAGAAACCGCCGGGATTCGTGGAAGAACAAAAATATGCTTTTGCACCACGATAACGCCCCTGCTCACACATCGTTGCTTGTGCGCGACTTTTTGGCCAAAAACAACACACTAATGATGCCGCAGCCACCGTATTCCCCAGATCTGGCCCCCTGTGACTTTTTCTTGTTCCCTAAACTGAAGAGGCCCATGAAAGGACGACGTTACGCTACGCTTGACGAGATAAAGACGGCATCGAAGGAGGAGCTGAACAAGATAAAAAAAAAATGATTTTTTGAAGTGCTTCGAAGATTGGAAAAACCGTTGGCACAAGTGTATAATATCTCATGGGGATTACTTTGAAGGGGACAAAATAGAAAAAACACAAAATTCGCGATTCTTTTTGAACACACCTCGTATTTTAAACAAGAGTTTTAATCGAATCGACTTGGTTTATAACCGTCTGTCGATCACTGCTATCTAAATCTCTCACTACAATTCTAATACAAGAATTATTCCATATGATTCTCCGTGCTTCCTCGATTATCTTAGCTTTGGCAGTAACTTAAGTTCTTTGGTGTTTGCGGATTGGCTTGTGGAGAGTGAGGGCGTGATTTCTAGTGGAAGATGGTCTGAACATGTACCTCTAGCTAGACAAAAATCTATCGTGGACCGGGCTTCTCCTTGAAAAAAAGGTATAATCTCCAAGAGTATCGCTGCTTGATCTGCCGTTTACTAAAGTGAAAACCGAACATCTTTACCAAATCACAGAAGCGACGTCCTAAGTCAAGTATTTAACATGTAAATGTATATTCAAGGGGGCTTCTTTGGCCATCACAACCGTATTACGGTCTCGGCCGCTGCCACTAATGCCCGCCACTCGCCTCTGTCCCGAGCGACATTCCACCAGAAGGACACTCCCAGGTTCGCAATGTCTCCCTGCACCTGGTCGCGCCATCTCCGCTTTGGTCGACCAGGCGGGGGAATGCCTCCCAACTCTATCGCATGCCGATTGTACACACGCTTTGCTGGAGCGTTATCATCCATATGCGCTTGTTGTCCTGTTGTTTTATGCGCTTGACTAGGTCAGTGTCCCCATAGAGCTCATACAGTTCGCGATTCATTCGGATGCGAAATTCGCCGCCAACGTTTAGAGGTCCATAAATCCTCCGAAGAACTTTTCTCTCTAACACGCCAATTGCCGCCTCATCCTCTTTTGTCATTGTCCATGCTTCTGCGCCGTATAGCAGGACTGGGATGATAAGCGACTTGTATAGCGCAATTTTCGTTTTCCGAGAGAGGGCTCTGCTCTTGAACTCCTTATTGAGCCCGTAATAACATCGGTTTGCAAGAGTAATTCTTCTTCGGATTTCCAGACTGGTGTTGTTGTCGCTGGTTATCGTCGTTCCGAGGTAGACAAATTCCTTAACAACCTTGAAGTTGTAGTCTCCCATTGCAACAGATTGTCCAAGCGTAGACTCACTGTCGTCTTATCCTCATTTACCGCTAAGCCCATAAGTTTTGACTGCTTCTCTATCTCTGAGAACGCCTTTTTTACCACAGATTCGCTTTTGCCGATGATGTCAATATCATCGGCATATGCAAGTAGCATGTTATCTCTGGTAAAGATGGTGCCCGTTCTGTTAGCATTTGGGCACTGGTGCAGTATGTACTCCATCAGCAGATTAAAGAAGTCGCACGATAAGGTATCACCCTGCCTAAAACCTCTTTTGGTATCGAAAGGCTCGGAGCGGTCTTTACCTATTTTGACGGAGCTTTGTGTGCTTCTCAACGTCATCATGCAAAGTCGAACGTACTTTACTGGAATACCAAAGGTTGACAGGGCTTCAAAAAACTTTGACCTTATCGGCGTGTCAAAGGCGGCTTTGTAGTCAACAAAAAGGTGGTGGGTGTCGATATTTCTCTCTCGGGTCTTCTCCAGGATTTGTCGCAATGTGAATATCTGGTCCGTGGTGGATTTGCCAGGTCTAAAGCCACACTGATAAGGTTCAATCAGTTCACTTATTCTCGGCTTTAGACGTTCACATAAGATGCATGATAGAACCTTATATGCGATGGGAAGGAGACTGATCCCGCGGTAATTGGCGCAAACCGCAGGTTCTCCTTTTTTAAGTATTGGGCAGAGTACACTTAGACTCCAATCTTCGGGCATACTCTCTTCGGACCAAATTCTGCGTCATTGTGTTCGTCATCGCCTCCCAGCAGGTTGGAGAAATAGTTTCTCCATTTGTCTAGTACCTCTTTTGGATCTGTGACAAGATTTCCGGCTTAGTCCTTACATAGTGAGGCTCCGGGCTTAAAACCTTCGGCTAGTCGCCGAACTTTTTGGTAGAATTTTCGAGTTTCACTCATGCCGAACAGGCTTTCGACTTTCTCACGCAAAGGCTTTTCCTGATCATTCTTTTTTCTTCTGAAAACGCGCTTCTCCTGTCTCCTTTTCTTCCGATATCGCTCCTGGACAGCTCGCGTTGCTCCCGACTGCAGAGTTCTCCTGTAGGCAGCGTCTTTCTCTGCAGTAGTGCGGCGGCACTGAATCAACAAACTTCAGAGGGAGATAAGGTGTCAATTGTTTCTCTTTCAGGAAAAAACAGAGAACTTTGTGCAATTTTTTGTTTTTGTTGTCTTTAACAAGAACTAAAATCTCAAAAATTAAGTTCAAATATAGATTTTAATATAAAGAAAGGCAAGATTAAGTTTCCAAATGCGTCGAAGACGTTGCTGCATACATCACTGCCAAACTCATAAATTGCATCATCATAGATTAATTTTTCTCTATCACAAATAACAGTAAACATAAGTCGCTTGTACTCATTTTCCTTTTGATTTTAATAGGCTGCTTGCTGCTGCCAAAACCAAATCAAAACTCAGCTGTTTTCCTAACTCTTAACGCATAAATTTTGCGTGCTAATATAAACACCTGTTCTGCGTTATTGCGGCGATAACGATTATGATAGCAAACTCAGTGCAGTGTAAATGTTGCATTAGTCGGCATTTTTTTGTATTTCAATCCAATAAATTCTGGGTTAACAGAGTAGGCTATGAACCAATCTCAGTTCAGGCATCAATTGGAGAAATAAAAATAAGTTAAGTCTAGTGAAGTCGTTCAGACTACACAGACGTGTGAATTTATATTTTTTTTGTAATTATTTTCTTTTTATTTATTTATTTATTTATTGTGATATGTCTCAACAGTCTGGAGATCTCTCAATATGCTTATCTCTTATCTACTATTTTGGGCAATAGCGCTGCATGCATGCGTACTCTGCGTGCAAATCGGTAGACATCCGTGTCTATATTGGCTCCTTGGAAAGCACGTACGTCTAGCACACCCGATGAATGCCTTCCGTCTATCACAACGTGATCATCCTGGTTTTCCGTTTTATTATCAGGGGACCTCCAGGTCGCCATGTGGTTGTCGCGGTGTTTAAATCTTGTGCTACTAACGACCATGTTCCGGCCCGAAGCGAAGTCTATTGAACTCTCTATTATCTGAGGATTTTTTGTGCAGGCTAAATCGGCCGATAGTCTGGCGAAAAACTTCTCCTCGCCTAGCATAATCTTGATGTCGTGATCGGGGCAGCGCTCATATAGGTCTTCTAGGCGCTCATAGAATTCGTCTTTCGTCGCGGCGTCCTTGTCATCTGTTGGTGCGTAAGCACAGATAAGACTAATATTAAAATATTTTGCCTTAAGTCTGAGTACGGCTGGTCGTTTGTTAACTGGTGGGAAGCTGATGACATAGCGACGCAGTCTTCCGCAGACTGCAAAGCCGCATCCAAACTCGTGCTTTGTAGCATGTCTGCTATAGTGGATCTCCCAGGAGCATTGGTTGATGATGTTTTTCTCAACGTTTTCCCTTGTCCAATCCATTGCATTTCCTGGAGTGGGGTAACGTCTGATGAATATTTTTCGAGGACTTTCTGTTTATCAGCACCCTCCCTGTTAAGGGTGCGAACATTCCAGGTGCATATCGTCAAATCGTGGTCCTTAAAAAGTTTGCGTTGGTCGTCTTCGATGGTGGTCGGTATCTGTAACCTAGGCATTGTTTTTGCAGTTTTCATTGGCGAATAAATTAAACGCTAATCGGGTGCCAACCCCGAAGTAACGCCCCCTATTTGTCCAAAGATAGGATCGCCGCTCACGTTAGCCAGCAGCTTTGCGGGTGCATCGCTCTGTTAGCAGGGGTTACCACGGGGAGGTGTGAGTTCACTTGAGAAGCAGTAAGCCAGGATCGCGCTGGGTCTACCATGTTAAACCGGTCAGCAACGGTACCTCACTACTTACGCCCCTATGACCACAGGAGAGGACAGGACAGACAGGCGGACTTGGCTATATCGGCTTGGCTGTTGACGCTGATGAAGAATATATATACTTTATGGGTTCGGAAATGGTTCCTTCTCCCTTTTACATACATTAGCACAGCTTCATGATCCCCTTTTCACATTTTTAATGGGAACAGGGTATAAAAAGGGTATACTTAAGTCGTGCAAATGTATGTAACAGGCAGAAGGAAGCATCTCCGATCCCATCAAGTATATATTCTTGTTCAGCATCAACAGCTGAGTTGATATAGCCATGTCCATCTGTCTGGCCATTTGTCTGTATGAACACCAAGATCTCGAAGACTAGAGCTAGAGCAACCAAATTTTTAATGTAGACTCCTATTGTCTGTACGCAGATCAAGTTTATTTCAAATTTTTAACAAAACAAAACTTTACGTTCATTGACCGCATGCGTTGAACAATTCTATATATACGGTCTGTGCTTTGGGAATCAGTTGTGAAATCGGAATTTGTATTGTAGTATATATATATATATTTGAAATATTGTATTTATTTTGAGGCCAAAATGTGTCACTTCGCCCCTCAACATCCTTTGTGTGTGGGAGTTACCGCACTGTTTTATTAAAACTTTTTGGGGTTTTCACCACAAAAACCATTAGTCACCGAAAATACTTGGATGAATCAACAATTTTTTCGCGACTACTTTGTCTGCCCCGAATTTAAACATTTTGTAGACGGTAAAAGTCATTTGTGCTTCACCTAAATAAAATATCTTCATAATTCGCGAACCTTCGAAGGAAATTCTTCTTAAATTTGGTAAGCAAAGGGACCAGACAGCTACCTTTGATTCTAGGGGTAAGTCGTACAAATCTTGTTATTCTGTATTTTTATACCCTTGCAGAGGGTATTATAAAATTGTGCGGATGTTTGTAACGCATTGAAGGAAGCATCTCCGACCACATAAAGAATATATATTCTTGATCAGCACGACGAGCTGAGTTGATTTAGCCCTGTCCGTCTGTCTGTTTCTATGCTATCTCCTCCGTCAGTTTTAAAGCTATCCTCACCAAACTTTGCACAAAGTCTTTTGGTACAAATACGCTGCACATTTGTCGGAACCGGCCGGATCGGATGACTATAGCATATAGCTGCCATAGGAACGATCGGTTGAAAAACTAGTCTTAAAGAGAAAAACTTTTTTGTTTTTAATGGAAACGCCTCCAAAGTACGTATTTCTTAGTTTACTATCCCTTCCCATGATTTCACTAAGTTTGGTCGAAATCGGATGACTATAGCATATAGCTGCCATATGAACGATCGGTCGAAAAACTAGTTCTAGTGAGAAAAACTTTTTTGTTTTTAATGAAAACGTCCTTATCATTGGCATACACTTAATCTATATACTTTTACACAATTCTACAAAGATTGGTTGAAATCGGATGACTATAGCATATAGCTCCCATAGGAACGATCGGTCGAAAAACTAGTTCTAGTGAGAAAAACTTTTTTTTTTAATGAAAACGTCCTTATCTTGGCATCTTTTATTTACACAATCTAAGTGGTCGTAAGTTTCAAACTGAAAAACCTTTTTTCTTTTAATGAAAACGTCCTTATCATTGGCATACACTTATTTTATTTACTTTGGACACATTTCTACAAAGTTTTATCAAAATCGGATGACTATAGCATATAGCTGCAGTATGAATGATCGGTCGAAAAAGAAGTTGAAGTGAGAAAAACTTTTTGTCTTAAATGACATCGCCTCCAAATTTCGCAATTAACAGTGTATTATGCTTTTCCATGATTTCACCAAGTTTAATAGAAATCAGACATCTTTGTAGTATTGATCCCATAGAAAAGTAATGTCCAAAAAGTAGTCTTAGAAAAACTTTTTTGTTATCAATGGAAGCTGCAAGGGTATACAAAACTTCGGCCGAGCCGAAGTTAACTTACCCCTATTTTTTAAATATTGGACAGAGTACACTTAGGTTCCAATCTTCGGGCATGCTTTCTTCAGACCATACTCTGCATAGGAGTTGGTGCATGCACCTTACCAGCTACTCACCGCCAGCCTTGAACAATTCAGCAGGCAGCTCATCAGCGCCAGCAGATTTGTTATTTTTTAGCCTTTTTATGGCTAACAAGACTTCATTATGGTCCGGCGGATATATCTCTATGTTATCGATTGGTGGTGTCGCTACTTCCCCAGAGGCGGCATTGTGTTCGTCATCACCTCCCAGCAGGTTAGAGAAATAGTTTCTCCATTTGTCTAGTGCCACTTCCGGATTTCTGACCAGATTTCCGTGCTCGTCCTTCAATAGTGTGACTCTGGGCTTAAAACCTTCGGTTAATTGCCTAATCTTTTGGTAGAATTTTCGAGCGTACACCTCTGGTAAATATAGGTAATCGCTGCACCCATCTTCGTACTTTCCCACAGCAGAATAAACTCCATTTTGTTTTTTAATTTTTGTAAATGATTTTTATTAAATCTCTAAAATGTAAGTGGTTTTTTTTTTATTATATATTTTACTTTTAACATTTATGAACTCATTACTCACTATAAATTCAAAGAGCGTTTTTATTTTACTCACTATACACAAAAAAAAAATTGTTTTAATTACAACTACGACTATATTTTTATATATGTATATAAAAAAAAATTAAATTCTGTCTAAAAAAATTTGTTTTTTTTTTGTTTTGTTTTAGGATTTAGAAATATACATTATTTGGATTAAATAGTTTGATACTTATATTTTTGTTTTGCAAAAAGAGTTTTGTATATACAAGAAAAGAAAAGTTAAGTCTACAGTCTAGTGGTTTTTTTTATAAGTATTATCAACTTTTGTGCGAAAAAAAATTTTAAATAAAAAAAAATATCTTGGCCTAAAGCTTTTGAGCTAAAGTAAAAAAAAAGGTTGATAAAATCTAGAAGTTTATTACATTTATGATATTTGTTGTTAACATTTCAAACATCTGCATTGCTTTCCTTTTGTTTGGGTGTGTGAGTGTGTAGTAGTGTTGGGTTGTTTGTCTTCATTTACTTATTTTTGTTCAGTTGTTTAGTTGCTTACTCGCTGATGATTTATTGTTCAGTTGTTAACTTGACTGATTAGCTGTTCTGTAGCTTACTCTTTTGTACTATTTTGCTCAGTTTTTTCTTCACTCTGCAGAGCTCTGGTTGGATTCCTAAAAGAACTAAGCTCTAAGCCTCTAGCTCAAGTGTTTTTTGGTATACAATCGGAGAAAAAATTTAGTAATTTGTACTTAAAGCAAGATCATACAGTAGAGAACAAAATTAGTTACTTGATTCAGTTAACAAATTCTGAATTGAAGCATTCCGAAATACCTGATATTAGATAGTTTTTCTTGATTTAGGTATCAAATTATCACTTTAAGTTTCCCATAAGGCTTGATATAAGAAAGTTTCTCTTAATTCAAGTACTAAATTCTCATTTGAAGTATCCCGAAAGGCTTAATATTAGAAAGTTTCTCTTGATTTAAGTACTAAATTCTCATTTCGTCATCCAAGTATGTATAAAATTTTGATAACGAATTAATGGACTCAAATTTTCTGGCTGCTTCCGTTTAATTACTTCTCTTTTGGCTTATAAAAAGATCAATTAAGAACGATTTGAGCTCTATTTCAAGTAAGAAATTCTTAGCAAAATTATTTTTCTGTAAAAACTTCTCAAAAAGTGTAAGACTGAGCAAATTGTACAACTGAACCAAAATGTAGAAGTGAGTAACTGAACATTAAATGATAAATACTTTACTTTACAGCAGGCATGGCCAGCCATAGCCCCTGGGGCCCGAAGTCACTCGCCGATTCATACCGAATGCTTGCCGAAGTCAATCATCACTGAGTGTCAGAGAGAGACAGACATATTTTTCTGTCCTCTCTATTTGGCCAGGCCTGCTTTACAGCACTAAGAGGACCATCAGAGCTTCTCTTCAACTCTTGGCTTCTAATTAAATTAAATTAATAACTGAACAAAAAAGAACCAGCGATCAACAGCTGAGCAAATCCACTCACTAAAATATGAACAACTGAACAATGTTTTGACCCAACACTAGTGTGTAGTGTGTGTTTGTGTGTTTATGGTAGTGTGACTATGTACAGCATATTGACTTGGCTTTTGGCTTTCTGGTTAAGCAGGCCGGGGGGGGGGGAAAACCTTCGAAAAGTTCCTTGTTTTTTGTTATTGCACCAATATTTATGTATATTTTGTTTTTGTTGTACTCCCACATCGACCACTTGTGTTTTATTGTCGAATATTCGAGTTTCCAGTTTGCCGCTAGCCATTCACTCTTAGCAATATTAGGGCCACCAGGCAGCCCTTTGGGCATGCGCATGCGGATGCCCATGGGCATGTGCATGGGCATGCAATCCGGCGGCTGCTGCCGCCGCTGCATGCTGATAGGCTGCCGCACCATTTAGCGCCACCAGATGATGAGCCGCTGCTGCGTTTTGCATCGCCGTTGCCGTACTCACACAGTCCTGCGCCAATTTACTGCCATCGCCCAGGCAAGGCTTGCCATTGCGCACCAGCACCGGTACGGCCACGCGTCGCGGCGAGGGCAAAGCCGACGGATGATGCGGATGTGTGGCATGACCATGCATTAGACCCGGATGCTCGTAACCCTTCTCGTTCTGTGCCCTTTTGGTCTTGTAGCGATGATTCTGAAACCATATTTTCACCTGGGTGGGTGTCAAACGTATCAGGCTGGCCAAATGCTCACGCTCTGGTGCACTCAGATACCGCTGCTGGCGGAAACGTCGCTCCAGCTCATAGGTCTGTGCCTTGGTGAAGAGTACGCGCCGTTTGCGCTTCTTGTTGGGTATGCCATCGCCATTGACAGCGCCACTGCCATCATTATCATCCACATCATCGATATCCTCCTCAATGCCATCCTCATTCAGGCTATCATCATGTCCACTGCCGGCACCTTCATGTTTTAGGCTATTGTTGTTGTTATTATTATTATTGTTATTATTGTTGTTGTTGTTATTATGGTGCAGAGCATGAGCCGCCGAGGTGCCACCTGGTGCACCACCACCGCTCCCATGCAGCGTATGCAAGGCATCGCCCACAGATAACGCATCACTGTCCGCCGAACGGCTATAGCTTTTGTAATCGCCGGAAAGAGCGGGCGAGGTTTGGCAATTGGAACCGATATAGGTGTAGGATACCTCCGAGGTAACCGGCGAGGTGCTATCCGGACTAGCTGGCTGTTGAGTGCCTGTCGAGAAGGAAGGGAGCAAACAAGATATATAGGTTAGACAGGCAAGTCCAATACTCTGGAAACAGTTCATAAAAAGTAATCAATCTCTGAGTGAACCTGGATGACATTCCACCATTTGTTTCTACATTTTTCTGTTAAGCTAAGATAGTACTAAGTTTTTTGATTTCAAATTCAGGAAACTTTATAGAGATACAACTTGAATTACATAAAAATACATTTGCTGACTTTCTAAGAATTTTAAATAATTTTCATCCCACCTAAGTAAGTATTTCAATCACTTAACTCAAAACAAGCATTAAGTTTTCCTTACAAATTTTAAGCATCTATATTCTAAAAGTGCTTGAACTTATATTGCCCAACGTGCAGTGGCACAGAAGCCTAATGTTTTGAACAAACTCTCAAATTTGTACACCAGTCAAGCTAAAAATTCGAAAGCTGAAATATTCAGGCCTGTTCCCGTTTCCGAGTGGAATGAAAAAGTAAAACGATCGCAATTCCGAATCGTTTTCATTTTGGTGTTCCCGTTTCCGAGTGAAATAGATATTGATTGTCTTTTTGAATGAATGTTTGAATCGTTATCGAATTTTAATTCAGCCCATAAGGTAGCCTTGGCAATTTCGATGAGCACCGCGCATGCGCTGATGCGGAATTGCGAACAGCTCGTTTTCATTTCGATCGATCTTTCGTTCGCTTACACGTAATGGCCGATGTACATGCATGAAAAAATAATTTAAAATAAATTTGTACGATATATCAATTCAATATATCAATTAATACTTAAAAATCTTTACAATATTAGACATGTTACAATAGAAATATTTGCTATATAAAAAGAATCACCGTTGCCAAGAAAATTGTAATTTACTTTTCATTCCACTTACTCTTAGGCAAAACTTTTGAAACCGAGTAACTTGATCGTTTTTCGGAAACGGGAACAGCTACCAATTCCGATTCCGCATGATCTGATCTAAATCGGAAACAGGAACAGGCCTGATTGACGCCTTACAATTTGTGATAATAATTTTGATATTTATTTTTAAAAGCAATTTTCACCAGGGACTGGAAATAATGATTATTGTTTTTTTTTTAAATCAAAAAATCATTCACTTGTAGCAACTTTAAGACAGCGAGAGATATACCAAAATTCTTGTGTAAGGATCCTTTTTCCATTTTCACCATGATTAAGGATTTTTCAGGATTTATTGTTTTACTCACAAAATAATGATTAATTTTGAGTTATACTTTACAACTCAATCAATAATCATTATTTTTAAGCAAAAAATATAACTTATGACATAATAATTATTCTATAAGTTTTATTTTTTGCTCAAAAAAAAAAAAACTCAAATTGTTATTGCGGCCTTTTCTTAGGGAGTAAGTGAAAATTTTTTGTATATTCCTAATCAGTAACCCAAGACCAACCAATAATTTAAATTTAAATTTGATTTAAAATTGAATTTAAGATTGATCACGTTTAGCTGGGTTGATGGTTCATGCGGAAAAGAACGCTATAAGAAACAACAGTTCTTCAAAGCCTTGGTGAGCAAAAACTTGAGTTTGAGAACTGGAAAATTTGACAGTTGTAACTCGTTTAAATGGGATTCAAATGCGGATTCAGTGTCATCAAAGTAATTGTGTGTCACGGAATTTTTTTACTTTTCTTGAATAAAGAAATATTTCTGAGTGCAAAATTTGTAAAGAAATTTTCCAAGGAAATTCATGTCTGCAATCTCAAGCGCCATTTGGTTGAGCAGCACAAAAAAGAATATGTGAACGAGTTGGCGGAAGAAAAGGCTGAAGCTCCAGAAAAAAATTTAATTTACAGTGACTATGTGCCCAAGTAAGGTAAAGGATGCATGCGTTGATCTTGTGACCACTCAAAAAATGCATTTTTCTGTATTAAATTCAGACAGCTTCAAAATTCTTACATTGCAAATTTTTAATGGCCTGCAAATGCCAGTGGTGACGTCAAGAAATCTAATGAGCTAATGAGTATGATAAAATAAAATCAAAAATCGTTGTTTCATTAACTGACAGAATGCTATACCTAAAAATGGACACAGCCACTAGACTAAATCGTGGAATCTTAGGCCGGGAAGGTTTCCAAGTAGAAGAAACCGCGAAATTTGCAAGATGTTCATGATTTTAGATTGTCATATAGAGAAAAAGATTGAACGGTCCAAAATGATTATACCGACATGCAGCCTTCACTAGATTGAATATAATCGCTCTCTTAAGAATCATAAGAACCCGGGCGACGCCGGTTATTCGCTGTTATTGAATAAATAAAATAATTAAATATTTTCTTCAACAAATATTTTTTTCAAGAATTTTTTTTTCCAAAAATGGACTTTAACGGTTGGTCTTGGGTTACTGACTAGGAATATACAAATTTTTCACTTACTCCCTAAGAAAAGGCCGCAATAACAATTTGAGTTTTATTTTTGAGCAAAAAATAAAACTTATAGAATAATCATTATGTCATAAGTTTTATTTTTTTTGCTTAAAAATAATGATTATTGATTGAGTTGTAAAGTATAACTCAAAATTAATCATTATTTTGTGAGTAAATCAATAAAAATTAAAATTAATCATTATTTTATAATTTTTATTATAAAACTTATAATGATTACAGTCCCTGATTTTCACTAAGCTTTTCCTTGAAATCTGGAAGCAAAAAGCATAGGTGGTATTCCAAAGATCCCGAGTTCGATTTTCAGACAATTTAAGTTGAAAGTACAAATTTATAGATGGACTTCAATTAACGAAATCCGCCTTCCAATCCCACTTAAGGTTTATATGTCACAGATATGTTTATAGCACGACATTTTCGAGTCGTACATTGCTTCAGGAGTGATCAAATAGGGCATAGAAGAGAACTGAGTATCGAATATGGAGTATCGAATACGTAGTATCGAATTTGCAGTATCGAATACATAGTTTCGATTACATAGTATCGAATACGTAGTATCGAACAGGTAGTATCGAATACGCAGTATCGAATTTGTTGTATCGAATACGTGGTATCGAATACGTAGTATTGAATACATAGTTTCGATTACATAGTATCGAATACGTAGTATCGAATACGTAGTACCGAATTTATACTATCGAACGATAGTATCGAACAGGTAGTATCGAAAACGCAGTATCGAATTTGTTGTATCGAATACGTAGTTTCGAATACGTAGTATCGAATACGTAGTATCGAATTCGTAGTATCGAATACATACTATCGAACAAGTAGGTTCGAATACGCAGAATCGAATACGTAGTATCGAGTACGTAGTATCGAGTACGTAGTATCGAGTCCGTATTATCGAATTCGCAGTATCGAATAGGTAGTATAAAATACGTAGTATCGAATACGGAGTTTCTAGTAATGAGTATCGGGTATAAAGTATCGATACTCAGTATCGAGTACTGAATATAGAGTACTTAGTTTCGAGTTTCGAGTACTGAATATCGAGGTCTGAGTATCGAGTACTTAATGGGCGTATTCAGCAGAGACATCCGATTTCCGAATACTGATTTATGATTACCGATTTTACCTGCTGAATACAGTGATTGCCGATTGCGATTGATAAATTTGACAATCATGATTGCTGAGATGGAATCATTCAAAAGGTATGATTGGTGAGACCATTCGTACGGCCAACTGTTTACCCCATAACTGGAAATGAACTGGCAAACTTACAGCGCTAAAAGCCCTCAAAAATGTTACCTAAATTTTTCATAGTTGTAATGTATTTTTAAACTTATCATCAGTGTTATTCAGCAGAGAGTCATAAGCAATCGCAAATCGTAAATCAGTATCAGAATGCGCCCAATGTCGAGAACATAGTATCAGGTATCGAGTACTGATTATCGCCTACTGAGTATCAAGTACTGAGTATCGAGAACTGAGTATCGGGTACTGAGAATTGAGAACTCAGTATCGAGTATAGAGAAACATACAATGATTCTTTCTAAATTTTATGGTTAAATTTATTTATGGACTATACTCAATTGAAATATAAATTGTTGTGCAACAAAAACGTCACCAATCCTATCCATTCTTCTCAATTGAAATATTTAGCAACTTCTCTTTATCTCTTGACTTGTTTTGGTTATAATCAGGGATTAATACCGAAACGATTTTCAGGGTGTACATCTCTGCCGAACGCTTTATTTTAGTTATGCTTTATTATGGAAAGCGGTTATGGGTTACTAATTCGTATCGCAAACAGTTAAGCTAAGTTTTCGGCCATAATTTTTAAATGCCGAATACGAATTTTGTTTCTGTATTTATCCTTGGTTCTTAACAAGTTCTTTGCAGATTCAAATCAGATTCATTACATGTTCACAACTTGTTCAAGACTGGTTCATAGTAGTTTCATTCATATCGAACTTCTGACATCATTCTTGATTCAAGTATGAAACTCTCTATTATTTCTCTGTGTGTATCAATTGGAAATGCTTTTTCCATTATCCGTTAGCACCAACTACAAGCTGCGGTAAGGTCGATCATGTGCTAAGGAGCCAAAATGTGGGGCTAAATTTAATATGAGGGAAGTTGACCTAACAGTGCTTTCAAGAGTGGTAAAACTTAGCAGCTACTCATGTTGAATTGCTGAATTTCGTAGTTGGATAAAAATGAATGCATCCTTAAGGGCACGTTTTATACAAAAGAGATCTCAAAAGTTCTCCACTACGATCTTGGAGAGAGAAACTATTATAGTGAGGCATTTAGCACAAATCATGTCCGTTTGATCTTCATGGCACTAGGCAAGCTTTTAAGACTAAACTTCAAGCCGAACCGATGCAAACTGCACCGTCAGTCAACTTAATTGAAACTAATTATTAAAAAGTGACTCGAATTTGAGTCCTCAACTTAAGTTAAAGCTAACCATTTGAATGGAGATATTGTTCAATAATTGCCAGTAGCAGCAAAAGGGCAGCTGTGTTTGCATATTGAAAAACCCTTCGCATTGAGTGCCTGCTACTCAAACGTACTAACCCTTGGTTGGTCTCTCATGCCACGCCCCATTTGGCAGACGAACCTTTTTTTGTATTATTATTTTTTTTTTTTTTTTTTGGTAATTTCTGTTGATGTCGATTCAGGTGCTTCAGAACTGCGAAGTGGTGGCCCAACCACCACCCTTTGGAACCCCGCGCGACACATAATCTTGACTAATAGTTTGTATGCGCTTCACACTTGAGGATTAATTTTGTTATTTCTTTTTTTAGCGTCGGGGATACCCTTCATTGTTGTTGCGGGCCAAACATTTTTCAGTCATTCTTTTCCTATGGACTGGAAATTTATGGCACGCACTTCCGTTTGGTCCTTTTTTTCGCTTTCTGCTACAAATTATAATTGTTTGCCGTTTTTTTTTGGGAATTTTCACAGCTGTTTTTTTTTTTTTGATTATATTAAGTTATTAATTTGTTGAGTTGTCATGGAGAAGGCGATTTAGATAGCCGTTGGGGTGAAGTTTTGTTTAGTCAATTGTTTTGTGAAGGAATGCGCTTGGAATCTTTGGCTAGATCACACCCCAAGTAATAAATCATAAGTGGGCTGGTCTCCTTGTTTTTGAGGTTTAACTTTTGCATCCCAAAACGGTACAGCCCAAAACGATACAAGGGCCACATCCCGAAGGTCAGCAGTCAGTTGTATGGCTCGGCGGGAGACCGAGTCCAGGTAGTCGTCGATGCGTTGTCAATTCAGTTCTATTGCCTAATTGACGTTATTAGCCCTGGGCCCACGGAGCTAAGGGGCAGGGGGTAGTTTTCTGGTTAGAGGGCGCGCATCTGGCCACCACCCTTGATCAACCACAGGACTAATCCAATTGTGCGACGTTTTTCTACCTTGTTGGCGGTTCTGCCTGTGTTTACCCAACTGACTTTTCAGTTTTTACAATTTGCCAGCTCATGCCCCGGGATGAAGGATGGATGGATGGATGGAAGGAAGGAAGGGGTGTGCCAAAGCATTAATTTTATATAGGGAAATTGGTTGACAAATTTTTTTTTGTACACTGGGAGATATTTGTGGTATCAGACAAACTATTCCCTTGACATATATTTTTCGCAGCCACCACCTTTACCTGCTACTGGTGTGCTAAACGCTTTTGACACTGATAATAAATAAGTTTTTATATTCTACGGAGCCGTCATCTTTACCTGCAAATGGTGCACTAAAGCCAAACTAGTGTCAGCTAGTAAAGCTCTGGTAAGTTGAAAACAAATAAAAAAATAGGGGAAGGCCGAAGTTTTGTATACCCTTGCAGCTTCCATTGAAAACAAAAAAGTTTTTCTAACTAAGACTACTTTTTGGACCTTACTTTTCTATCGGATCTATACTATATAGATGTCTGATTTCGACCAAACTTGGTGAAATCTTGGAAAAGCATAATACAGTGTTAATTACGAAATTTGGAGGCGATCCCATTTAAAAGTAAAAAGTTTTTCTCACCAGAACTTCTTTTTCGACCGATCATTCATACTGCAGCTATATGCTATAGTTATCCGATTTTGATAAAACCTTGTAGAAATATATTAAAGTATATGAAATAAGAATATGCCAATAAAAAGGACGTAAAACAAAAAAGTTTTTCTCACTAGAACTTCTTTTTCGACCGATCGTTCCTATGGGAGCTATATGTTATAGTCATCCGATTTCGACCCAACTTTGTAGAATTGTGTAAAAGTATATAAAATGAGTGTATGCCAATGATAAGGACGTTTTCATTAAAAACAAAAAAAGTTTTTCTCACTAGAACTAGTTTTTCGACCGATCGTTCCTATGGAGGCTATTGTATAGTCATCCGATTTCGACCCAACTTTGTAGAATTGTGTAAAAGTATAAAAAAGGTATGCCAATGATAAGGACGTTTTCATTAAAAAACAAAAAAGTTTTTCTCACTAGAACTAGTTTTTCGACCGATCGTTCATATGGCAGCTATATGCTATAGTCATCCGATTTCGACCAAACTTAGTGAAATCATCGGAAAGGATAGTAAACTAAGAAATACGTACTTTGGAGGCGTTTCCGTTAAAAACAAAAAAGTTTTTCTCACTAAAACTAGTTTTTTGACCGATCGTTCCTATGGCAGCTATATGCTATAGTCATCCGATCCGGCCGGTTCCGACAAACGTGCAGCGTATATGTACCAGAAGACTTCGTGCAAAGTTTGGTGAGGATAGCTTTAAAACTGACGGAGGAGATAGCATAGAAACAGACAGACGGACAGACGGACAAGGCTAAATCAACTCAGCTCGTCATGCTGATCAAAAATATATATACTTTATGTGGTCGGAGATGCTTCCTTTAATGCGTTACAAACATCCGCACAATTTTATAATACCCTTTGCAAGGGTATAAATATATTAATACTAGCTTATACCGGCGACTTCGCCTGCAATTGTGTATGTACCATCGCCATCTACCATCGCCCATCTACCATACCATCGCCATCTACCATCGCTATCAACCATCCCATTACCATCGCGGGCGATTCCATCGCCATCTACCATCGCCCATCGCCATCTACCATGCCTATGCCATCACACGCCATCCATCGCCAACCATCGCATCTACCATCGCCATCTACCATCGGCCATCTACCATCGCCATCTACCATCGCCATCTACCATCGCCATCCATCGCCATCTACCATCGCCATCTACCATCGCCATCGCCATCTACCATCGCCAATTACCAATTACAGGTCCTATTGTAGGTCCACCTCCAAAGTCAAAGTCCACTCAACCTTTACCCAACAATTTCCACCAAGGGAGTAGATTTCCCAGAAGACTGGTATGCAGTCATTGTTGAATTTTCATATAGATCTTTGAAAATGAGTTTGAGCCCGATCGGATGAACAACAAAAAAGTTGCATGCAAAAGTTTTCTGCGAATTTTCCTCATTTCGCGACAGAATTTTCCAAATCCAGATCTTAGTACTCACTTTCAGCATATGATCAATCTACTGTACAAAATTCAGCTTCCTATCTCTTATGGTTTGGCCTGTACGGCGGTCACCAGTGAATGAGAGAATGAGTGAGTCAGGACGAGTTATATATACATAGATTCAAGCCACAAACATAAAAAGAAAATATCGGAAGATACAAAAAGATATTATGTTGACGGAAACCGGTTCCAAGTTGAACCTCTTAGTATGCAGTATGCTTCTTTAAAGAGAAGAGAGATACGATGATATATGATATTGTATCACACAATTTCACATATTTAGATATTATTCTTTTCTGCGCCAATGTAGCTTAATACTTCTATTTGTCTAAGATGATCCATTTCCACCATCGCCATCTACATTTACCTCCTCTATTACTATTTTGTATAGCCAACATTTTAGATGAGTTATTATTGAGGTTGAATAGGTCCTTTAGGGTAGCTTTTGTGTTAAAAACTTAAGCAATGGTTGCGTTATTCCCTTATCTGCTCTTTGCTGTCCTACAACCTCTAGGGTCACTTTTTTGCCTTTGTCATTTAAAAGGACTAGATTGAAAATTTTAATTGTACTGCTTTTTGGCTGTAGGCTACTATCATTTGCTGCTCTAAAACCACCAGGGTCACTTTGGTGCCAAAAACTCAGAGACTGGATCACTTTGGAAATGTAATCTTTACTCAAAGAAATGTAGTAATTCAGGGCCAGTTAGTAATGTTAACCAGAGACCTGCAACAAGCCTCTAACTTTCGATCACACTGGCTTGTGCTCGCCGCCTTGGTTCGACACACTCGAATTGATCGCAAGCACATAAAGGGACGTTTTCTCATGTTCCGGAGGATTTGGTGAATTTGCACTGCTCGTTTTGATCATGAGCTATGCAAATGCGTAAAATCCACCTGGATTTGCAAAAACAGGAACATGAGAAAATGGGCCTAAGTCAGCAAGCTTTTTGCTTCGCACGAGTTATAGTAGAACTGGCGCTTTTAAGCTTTTGCCGAATTTTGCAATCATGCCCGCTGCACGCTGCGGAACGAGTACCAGCAAGCCTTATGCCAGCCACGGACAAGCATCTTCAAGCTCCACTCGCGCTTACTCGGCTTGCTGACGGCGGGCTTCGACAAGCCTTTTATGCAATTGGTTGTGTTTCAAAAACATAAAAACAACAACCTGCCCCAAGAAGGAAAGAGAGAACCGTGTGCAAAATACAAATGTAAAATAAAGGCTATCAAGCAAGTTCTTTTGCTCTCAAAAGCTGTTGTTTATTGTGTGCTTGTATCGATTGTGTACAAGCTTTGATCGTAACAGCTCGCAGCAGAACTTTGACTTCGTCAACAAGTACTCACGGTGACTCGCGGTTGAAGCTACGAGTCATTGCGAGTATTTGTACTGGGCTTGCTTGAGCTTGCAAATACAATGACCCGCCAATACCCGAGTGCGTTTGCGACATTTGTTTTGTGTAAGGCGCTTGAACAAGCTCAACAAGCCCCGAGCAAGGGTAAGCGAGCTTACTCGTGACGGCTCGCTGCAGTTCTCTGATGTAATCTACAGTAAAAGGCTTGGACAAATTGGTCTACTGGGTTATGTTAACTAAATATAAGCTTTTCAACCTCCAGGGACACTTCCATTGCTGTGTTTTGAGAGAGTTTTCAGAGAGATACGATCCCTTAGATAAATAATGATCAACAGGTCAATTTATGGAATACAAAAACTTATCTACAACCACTAAGGCCACTTTAATTGTCTTCTAGTTTGATAGATAATATCCTACTGGGTCACTTTTTTTAAAGAAAATCTGGTATATGCTTAATACAAAGTCTTTGTTAGTAGATAGTTAGTAGAGTTTGATAAATTATGTCCTCCAGGGTCATTTTTATTGTCTATTACTTGAATGGAGTATGCTCTTCAGTGTTAAACTAGTTATATGAACTCTAGAATAAGCTTTTCATAACCTCCAGGGTCACTTTTTGCCTCCTACTTTGATAAGTTATGTCCTCCAGGGTCACTTTTATTACCTATTACTTTGATGATGTATGACCATCGCTGTTACACTAGTAACTCGTTATGTCCTCGATAAGAAATTTTCAATATATTTCTATTTATAATCTGTTCGACCGTCACACCTCCAGGGTAACCTTTTCGCTTCTTACTTTGACTCTTTATGTCC
Organism: Lordiphosa collinella; assembly: GCA_018904265.1. Taxonomy (NCBI): domain Eukaryota; kingdom Metazoa; phylum Arthropoda; class Insecta; order Diptera; family Drosophilidae; genus Lordiphosa; species Lordiphosa collinella. Next base: position 11,512 of record JAEIFV010000440.1, on the reverse strand, counting down.
TCCAGGGTCACTTTAGCAAGTAATCGGTAATTTTATGTTAGTTATCTGTTTCACAAAGTTTTGGTAGTAGACTTCTGCTATACAGCCCCAGGATATATTGCCTTTTTGACTCGATATGTCCTCCAGGGTCACTTTAGTAACATAACTGAGTTTTGATAGTTGACATCTACCAAGTGCTGTTTTGCAGCCTATGACTTATAATGTCCTCCAGGGTCACATTCAGATACGATCACTTTTGATCACTTTTGTATAAACTAGATTCACTTACCATATAGCTCATTCTCCTTAATCCACGCACTGCGTCCCGTATGGGAGAGCATTGTCTGTGCCATATGATGGTACGAGGACATCTCATCACCAAAAGTGCTAGCGAAATTCTTTGGCAAATATTGACCAGCGGCCACCGCAGCGGCAGCTGCTGCATTATGACTGGCCAGCAGATGGGCAGCGGCCTGCGCTGAAGCCGCATGGGCATGGTCCGTGCTTCCCTGATGCAGATGATGACCCAGTGAGGGCTGCTGGTGATGGGGAAGCGCATGTGGATGATGCTGAAGTTGTGATGGCTGGTGATGAAGATGCTGCTGATGCTGGTGGTGATGGTGCTCCGTTGTGGTCTGATGATCGCCGGCGGCTGTGACTGGCTCCTCGCCGGCTGGCAACGTGGAGGGATTGGGCGTGGGCGAGAGTGTGGCAACGGCAACGGCGGGTGAGGCCAGCGAGTGTGCAGCCTCTGTGGCATTCAGCTCGCTGCTGTGATGGGCAGCCGCAGCGGCAGCCGCTGCAGCATTCTTAAGATCCGAACCATCTAAGTTGAGTATATCCGATATGTGGAAGCCCGAGCGTTGCGAGGAGGGCACCTTGGCATCAAATAGGCTGAAGAGACACAGAGAGAGAGGAGCGAATGAGATGATTGTCAAAATTGTTCAGGCTACATCCGGTCTTGGCCAGAATCATGAATGGCCGGAAGACCCCCGACTGTGGTTCTACCTGTCCGACAGTTTACCTGCCGTTTTTGGCTGACTTTGACACATAGAAAAGAACTTGCCTACCCCTCGAGGAATTAACTTCGATTAAGTGCAGACAAATCGCTGGATTATTAACACCTAGTCCGGCCAACCAGTTCGGGCCTAATGCAAATTTGATTTTCCTCTAATACCATCAACAATTAAACACACACCGGGAAATCCGCTCAGAGCTGCACCGCACTGATCCTCTACCTGCCGCACTAGAGACACATGTGTTGGCGCAAGTCTTGCATTTTTTTGTCCGCTTCCGGTTTTTCCCCGTGGCATTGTCAAATTTTCCCAAATGTGTGCGCGAAATTTCCCACGCCAATGGCATTCCCCGACCAGGTCTAAACGGAATTCCCTTCGGGCCCTTTTTGCACCACAGACAGTGTGACGCCGCGGTGCAATTTGCTGTCTGCTGCACACATGTTGAACTGTTTTTGGGGGTTTCCCTGTGTCACCTCAGCAACATCATCGTCATCTCTCAACAAATTGGGAATTTCTAAGCCTCGAACAGTTGTTGTGCCCAAAATGGAACCTTGATTTGGATTTGGATTTTTGGGTTTGAGACCAACGGAGCAAGTGGCTGGCCTGGGATTACACGGCAGAAGTTCAGTGTGCGATTTGTAAAAATAACACAGCCCAGTGGACTAGAGGGTGTGACTAGCGATTATCCTTGGACTTTAATTTTGGAACTGGACTAGGTTTGATTAATGTTCTCAACTCAGGATTTCTGGCAATCGATAAGCTTTGGTTTTAAGCGACAGTGTGACTCAGAAACTTGCGCTAGTTTAGTGAATTTAAAGCCTCTAAAACTTAAGAGTGTCTCAGCACACCTTTAAAAAATTACAACATAAATTTAGAATCTTTTAATCATTTGAACCAATTCAGGCAATTTTCAATTTGTCATTATAGAAACTTACAAATAAATTTTGATTAAGTGTTAAAATCTATAAAGTGATGAACTTTATCTATGAACTCGATAAACTTTAAAAGAAGCATTTTACAAAATCTCTCGGCATTGTTTTTAAGAAATATCAAAAATGCATATAATTTCCATTTTCCGGATTTATTGCACAAACTTTTTCTTCGAGCTTCGAATAAATAAAGCTTCTACACTCAGGAAAACAACGACTGGCAGAGTTCTAGGTCGATCGGGATAGAATTTATACCGTTTTAAACTCCAAATTTAAAGCAAGTTTGGTTCTTGGAAGTACTCAAATTAAGTACGAAATATTTTTATTTTACTATTATTGAAATGAGAAATGCGCGTTCTTAATTCAAGTACAAAATATCTGGGATTGAAAGAGGCTTACAGTTCTGCGAACTGTTTTTTAAAATTCCCAACTGGTTATAACACATTTGTTATGGAGTGATGGTAGATTTCTGACCTACTGTAATACCATCCAGGTCTTTGTATCTTTCTAGTCTTTTTTGACTTAAGCTCTCGGTCATTTATAGATCGATTTGGGAAAAGCTTTAGTAGCTTATGAACTTAAATCAAGAAGCTTTTTGTCTTGTTTGATGTAAGTTTATTTTGTTTCAAGATTTTATTGAATATGACTTAAAAATTTGTTTCTCTTCAACCAAGAATATTTGTTTTTTCTTTTAAGAGTTAAACGCGATTGATTTAAGAATATTTCAACCTAAAAGTATGAACAAACGGATTTAAAAATGTACCTAATATAAACTGAAACAAAATGTAAATGTGTTTTAGCGACCTATTTTGATTTTAGTCAAAGTGCTTCTTAGTCGTCTCAAGGTCAGGGATTGATTAAAATTTAATAATCAACGAAATCAACAAAGATTTTGCACAAATGGGCAGCTTTGGATACTGAGGCAGACTGTTTCGATGGCAACCCAGCCATCTCATCAGTGAGTTTCAAGCGCTGATACCAACAAGCCGTTTTGCAAATATCTGATTATTAAAGCTAGGTGGCGAATTAAGACCTGAGAATTCTCCCAGCAAACATTTTTAATCGGCGAAGAGTCTCAGGCGACTCGACAAGCTATCGCAATCTGATCGTCTATTGGGAGAAAATGAGCCGCTTCAGCGGCACTTCCAAACGAGTCTACTAGAATAGTCGCAGAAGAGCCTATTAGAAGAGTAGCAATCTCCACGGCGACTCTCAGAAGGCTCTTTTCGGCAATTGTTTAATCGCCCATCGCCGAAAAGAGTCTTCTTGGAATCGTTGGGAAGATTGCCGGAAGATTCAATCTTCTAGCAATAACCACGGTGACTGCCGGAAGATTCAATCTATTTGCATTCTCAAAGGCGACTCCCAGAATGGCGATGGGCGATTCAACAATCGCCTAAATGCTTACAGGGCTATAAGCGTAAAGATCAAATTGATTCTATTGCTAGTTTTTGATTTTAACCCAGTCGATATTTATATGTTAAATCTTGGTTTTGGTTGTTAAGTTTTCTGAACATCGTCCAGAGTAAACATACATGATAAGCACTTAATTCACTTAATTCAAGTACAAAGTTCTTACATTTTATTATGAGCGTACAATATCATAGGGCCCTGTCGATTTTCGTGTAAACTTTAACATTTTGCATCCAATTTGAATAACGTTGTATAGAAGGTGAACAATATGCCTACGGTTAATAGATCTGGTATAAAGAAACTTGAATTCGTTTGAGCAACTGAAACTGATTGCTCAATGCCAAGTGAATTCAATTCGAGAGAAAATTACAACGAGATCTTGTAACCACAGATTGTCTTGTTACTTGCTTCATAGTGTAAGCTCCGACTGACTTTACAAAAATTATACGACTTAAAAAATTTTTTTCTTATATCTGCTTTTTGTCAGATAAACTTTTAAAATACTCTGTTATTTGGAAGTTTATTTAACAGCTAGCTCCATGTAGAATATGAGAAATGGCCCATAGAGGCTTAATACTATTTTGCATATTGAATAGTTCTTAATAAGACTAAAATCAATTGACATCAATCATTCTGAGGAAGAGGATTTGTAATAAGAAAATAACTCGATTCTTATTCGTCTCAAACCGAAAATTTTTACAAAATTTTCGAAAAATATCTAATATAAGTTAAGGTTTTGAAACGAGCCGAATATCAAATTCAGACCAAACCTTTCCAAAATACTGAACTGGATCAGAACCCTCTTAAAAAACGGGTTTGTTCGGTGCAATTTATCAAACAGTTTGCAGATTCAAGGATTTTTGTGAAAATATAGGAAGGCGGAAAATTGAGAAAGTCGTTATATGAAAGACTACAATGTAAAGAAACCACTACGTGATAATGATAATTAGGAAATCCTTTAAGTAAGCGATGGGCATCGCTCAGCACGGCTGTCCCCCCGCAGCCCGGCCCTATATTTTGTCTTAAAAGCAATGCGCAATAAAATACTCGACTGCCAACAACAAAATACGGGCACAAAAATCTGCTGCCCACCGCTGCTTTAAGTCAATCTTTAGCTATAAAAGCCAAGAAGGCTCTTAATAGATTCGGTTGGGTTAGGTCGACTCCCAAAAATGGAACGGATTAAACCGTAGTAAGGCCGGAGCTATAAGATTGATACGTCTTGATTCCTTGTATTTATGAGTAGCCTACCTTTTTTTATTTAAAGCTGTTTTGATGTTTTCTAAGTGTTTAATTTCAGCTCAAAATTTCAAAATTAAATAGAAAAATTTTATAATAGAAGATCGTGAATCACTCAATCAAATCGAAACCTTGGTTTGGTTAACTGCAAAAACCATATCACAAACCGAACCGGTGATCATTATCTGTTGTGAACCACTGAATCAAAAGAGTCTAAGTTCACTGTAGGTTTACAACTCTGTTTCCCTTGTCAGTTTTATGCACAGATATTTCTACAATTCTTACTACTAAAAGTGAAATCAATAGAAAATAATTTTTTTTTAAAACTTGTAGCCTTTTTTTTTCCTTTTAAGGTATATGTGAACTTACTTTATTAAAACTTTTTTCTCACTATTATAACAAATATTTTAGGAAAATGTCAGCGACAATGACCTTCGATTGGCATCTCAAAAAGTTATGCAAATTGATTATAGTTCAAAGTGTTAACGTTAGGCTTTTTAAACTATTGCAGAATTTTAAAGAAGTGCACAGAAAAAAGATCCAAAATCATCCAAAGGATATTTTTGAATATCCTTTTTTTCTCTGTGGGATACAAATAACAAATTCTAGTGGAAGGTTAGGTAGGATAGTCCTTATAATGCATTCGACTTAGCTCTGTTGGGATCGAAGGATCGTACAGTGAAAGACTTACTCTAACACTTCTCGTTTTTGAACTCACACGATCGAGTTAAGGGAAATTTAATTGGACTTGTGGCCTTCAAGATAGTTGAATTAAGTCAAGTGGAAACACATTTAGAAGCTAATCAATCGATTTTTGTCAAAGGGAGAATTAACCAACTCCAATTATACAGAATTTGATCGAAAAAATCTAGTAAGGTAGGGCTTTCAGAGTCGTTTTCTGCTGTTTTATGCAAAGATAAGAAAAAACTTTAAATTGTTCTTTAAATAACTTCAAAAACGGCTTACTCGTGTGTCAATTCGCAGTTAATTTGTATTATGCATAAATTTAAGAAAGCTTTCACAGTGCTCAAAGCTTTGCTCTCGCTCTCTTTTAGCAGCTTTAAAGACAGAGATGATCTGCGATGTGGGAAATCAATTACTTTACTTCACTTTAATTCTATAAAGAAAACAAATTTCTGGCATCAAACTATCGCACAAAATACCACAATAATCCAAATAAGCTTAAAATCAAAAGCTTTAGAGCTTTACATATGCAAGTTCATTAAGTAGGGCTTCTTCTAAAGTAAAATACTACTGATACTTGAACAATAAATTCAAAAGGCCTTTTCACGTTCTCGACTTCGATCTAATTATGTGGATTTGGAATAGAAAAGTCTATTAAGCAATCAGGAGTATTAAACAAGCGCCTACTGAAAACTGGACTTGGATATCCATGAAACAGCACTGTATAGGCATCCACCTCTTTTTGGTGTTTCAATACTTAAGTTGCTTACTGTTGTGAACAAACGCCACTTTTTTGACCTCGAGCTCACCTCATTACTAACTTTTTTAACTCTTTAACCGAATTCTATAATCCTTTCTTGAATATCGGATCTTGTACCAATTCCGATCGATCCAAATCGGAATCGAGGCAAGACCAGAATAACTCTCAGTTCCTTAAAGAAGAACTTTTGGGGTGGTAAGAGAGTTATACCTTAACTGAAGTAAAAGTTCCGTTTGTATAAATGTAAGTATGATCGATTATAAACTTAACACCCGGTCACCCCTCTCTGCTGTTGGCGCCAGCTTTGTAGTAATTAGCCATGGAAAGCTTCTCAAACTGCCGTTCGGATTCGGCGTTAAACTGTAGGTCCCTTTCTCTTGTGCAAAAATTAGAAGCGCACAAACCAAGAGATTGAGAAAGCTCGGCTTTGGCCCTTTGGGGCTGTGTCAAGCCATTTTACATTAATAATAAGAACTTTTACACTGGAAAAGTTTTAGTGATCAAAACCTGGTTTTGAAAGATTCTGGTAATGAAATTTAAACTCCACAGATTATTTCCAAAAACTATTTAGAACATAACACTTGGTTCAATTGAAACTTTTCTACTTTGAATAGAAAATTAATAGAGGGAACCTCAAAAGACGAAACAGTTCGAGTATTTCACAGTATGTAAGAGCATTACAATATCAAAATTGCATACATAGACTGGGCATATCTGTTTTAGAGCAGCGACAGGCACATAGTGGCACAAAGTTTGACTGCAAACTGAAACCTTAGAAACGGTTCGGTTCAGGACTTAGGTTCTATAGAACCGGATGAAGAACAGAACCTCCTTTTTCTTATGAAAGAGTTTGGGCTTTACAAATAAACTTGAATCAACTTCTTTAAGAAATTTGTATTCCTTTTTGTACATTTTCACATGGCTGACAAACAGCCATTCTCTTAACTTTCACTTTCGCGAATGTTTTGCGATTTGAAACCGGTAATTCGTCTAGATTAAGGACCAATACAACATCTTCTACAAAGAGCTATCTGCCAGAGTAAATTGTTAGTTTATCTGAAACATAGCAGCCATCTAGTAGATTAGAAATCGGTCCTTAGTACTTTTGCGAAAGTGAAAATGGAAGCATAGCTGATGGAGGCATTTTGATTACTTCGAAATGATAAAGTTTACGCTTCCGAGAAGGATTGTAGGGCGAAATAAGTCGCCGGCCATACCAGAGATCAACCTTAATGCATACCACCATTTGACAATTGCTGGACCACTCCATTAACTCGTCCAAAATTTTCGAGGATATTCAGTATCTTCTTTTGAATTTTCTCTTTTAGCTCTCCTCTCATTCTCTATGCTTACCCAGGCAAGGCATTGCGCAAAGCAGCCGGATAGAAGGCAGCCGGCAGTAGAGCATGACTCCAGGGTGGCAGTAAAATTGGTGACCAGGGTAGAAAGGGGGCTGCCGCTGCGGCTCCGGCAGCGTGTTGCACCATTAGACTGCTCATGCCATGTAGTCCGGGAAATCCACTAAAGGCAGCCGCACCCGTGGGTATGCGCAATTGTTCCGTAGACGCCAAAGTACCGCAGGGTGTGGAAATGGTGGGCACCGTAGTGCTGGCGGTGCTAAAGACTTTAGCAGGACGTTCCCGTTCCCGCTCCCGTTCACGTTCGCGCTCCCGCTCCCGATCCCTCTCCCTTTCGCCCTCGCCATTTTGCGACGGTGTGGACGTACGCAACGGTCGTTTCGGTGTATTGGGCGTGACAGGACTAACTGTAACCGCACTCTGTGGCGAGGCGGGCAGACTGCCGGCACTGCCCAATCCACTGCTATGGCCACTACTTAGCTCCCGTTCCCGCTTGGGCGGTGTACGCTCCAACACGGCGGAGCTGGTCATCTCGCAAAACGATTTGCGTCTCGGCTGTGGGGACGAGGGTTGACTTTTGCGTTTCTCCGCCACTTTAAGGCCGTTCAAATTCATAGAGTCACACGTAAAAAAAAAAAACAGTGGCGAATCTTCACTTGAATTTGGTTTGGTTTGCTGTGTTTTAGGCACTCATCGTGATCATCAAAAAATTCACTTATTTCGTATTAAATTTTTTCCGTTTTTTCTTTGGCGATCCTTTTAGTGTGTTAGCCGCACTCTCTAAACATTCCAAACTGAAGTGTCATCAACAACTAACGAGACATCAAGAACTCGACACGAGTCCAACCAGCCAACGGCAGAAAAGTACCAAAAACGCTACGCTGCACACACACACACACACACACTGGCATAAATCTAGGGTGTCTTTGGTATATGAGGCATCCATCCACCATTGGATATGTACCAGTACCAGCTCACACTCACACACACACGCAGCTGAGTGGAGAGACTCTCTGCTCGGGCTGTTGTTTCGCCGCGTTATTCCACTAAGTGGCTTCTCATGTCCTTTTCAACAAGGATACGACGACCAAGGCAACACTGTGAGTGGCCCATTCAACCACCAGCAGCAACAACATCCACCATCGCTCTCAGATCCTTCGTGCGCGCAACAAGGTAGGCCCGAGTGCCATGTAAGCCTGCCATCTCGCTTACTCAACGACGAGTGGGCACTTGAGCCGCCTCTTCTTCGTTCGTGCATGTTGGCCATTGTTGTGCACCGCTTCGAGTAGCAGCCAGTCAGACAAGTCCCTGCGTTTTTTCCCATTCATGCCCAAAGGGCTCGACCGGGTCGACTGGCTCGCCTGTTCTGTTCTGTACTTGCGGCTCTTCGCCGCGCCTCGCCTTCGTCCACTTGATGTTGTCAACAAATGCCGCGTCATTATATTGTATTTATCATTATCATCTCTCTTCAGGCGGGACGTGCACCCGCTCCTACTAGCTAAAGGATGGGACATGGACATGTGTGTGTCGGTGTGCGTGTGTGTGTGTGTGTTTTATGGTCTAGTTCCCGATGTAATATCTGTGATTTATAAGCAAAACTCTTATTATCCAATTGAGAGTTGGATTAGGTTAGCGAGTTAATACCAAGTGGGGAAAACGCACAATTCCTCTGCGAGAAGTCGTTCAAAATTTTTTTCTTATTAGAGCACTTTTCGAAACTTTAAAGAGAATTTTTTTGGAAATTTTTTTGTACTTTTTGAAATTTATTCTGGTTCTAGTTGATATCACTACAGAGAGAGAGAGAGAGGCTATCATGTATTTTGTAAAAGAAATCCTTAGTTAAAAACTAAGCCTCTTCATTTTAAGTACGATTTCAGTATTTCAAAATATTGTGATACACCATTTCTACCTGTATCAAATACAAAATACTTCATATTTTGTGTATTTAGATTTTGATTTGCAGATTAATGATAATAGAACAACAGAAACAAAGTTCCAAAAAGTTTAGTCCCAAAGATTTGTACTCATTTTAGTATTTTCGTTCATAAATTTTCAAAAACGGGAACTTTATATGATTTAGAGTTGCTTGTATTGTAATAATCAGCACACAGAGGGAAAAACGTGGTCAGAAAATAAGATTTCTTTATCGCAAAATATGAACAGAATGTTCTCTCAAATATTTGAGCCCAAATATTCCGAATGTTCTTGAAATGAGCATAATTCAGCTCACCTCAACTACCCCACCGAAAAGTATATGTACGCATTCAGACGTGCGTCTTCAGACCCAACCGTGACGCGTCGGCGGCCGCCGTCGCCGGGCCGGTTCGTTGCAAAAATCGACATTTCCATCAACTATAGTCAAAAAACATTGAAATCCAATCCGGACGACTTTTCCTCCTGTAGTTTCGAAGGGGACTAGCCTCAGAGCAGATATTTCCTCCTTTATACGGTTAACATTGCGTTTGGTTAGTTCGGACTTTTCCTTCGCTTACTTGAACATTATTGGGCGGCAGAAATGTACTGATGAAGGGCGAGGATTTTTCCAGTTATCCTCATTTCCATTTTTCAGCGGCAGTGGGACAAGTGAGACCATGAACATATTCGCATCACTCATTGGGCCTTCATCGGAACTAATCACTTGCTTGTAAGCACTCTGTCCCAATGATTCTGGCCATCTATGGCATCTCCCTTTCCTGGTGAGGTTGGGCCTATGATAAATTTCGGCGTAACCCCATTTGCAGAATAGGGTCAAGTTTTCTGGCAATGCTTCCATTGTGGCATCTTGAAGCTTCCTTTTCCTGGTGAACGTTGGGCTCTCATCGATAGATTTTCTTGGTCTGCCTCGAGGTCGCCCTGAAAAAGTGCTGGCTATATCGTCATTATCTTCGAACCAAGTAAATCCATCCAGCCAATTTAAGGTTTTTTAGTATAAATCCATTTTCAGTTCGATTTGCTAATTTCCATTTAGACTGTAGTCTGTAGAATATGTGTTTTATTTTCCTGGCAATGAGTAGCCCATCCTTCGAATCATCAATTGTTAAATTAAGTTCGGCTTTTAACTAACGACTCTAATACTGGTCTGAAAAAACAAGGTAAAAATACACAACCCCAACAACTTTTATACATAGCAAGTACCTGTTGAAAGGGTCACTCGAGGTTAGGGAAAAAAACCCACCCACTTGATAATTGCAAAGCGTAAAAGCAGAAAAGGTCAAAAGTAACTACCTATAACGGTTCAAAAACGGAAGAAGGCACAGGAGCAGGCATCTTCTCCGAAGAACTTGCGACACAGCTCTCATTCCGTCTACCAAACTGGTGTAGCGTTTTCCAGGCAGAGATTTATGCTATCTGGCAGGCGGCTAAATTGATATACACCTTGGATGAAACTCCAAGGAACATTTCAATCTTGGTCGACAGCCAGGCGGCTATTAAGGCTCTGTCATCAAACGCTATAAAGAGTGTCCTAGTCCGCAGCACGGCGACAGCACTGAACCAAATCCAACAGCACTCTATCACCCTCGTCTGGGTACCTGGTCACGCAGGCATACCGGGCAACGAGGGAGCAGACGAGTGCGCTAGGAACGGCTCAGCGCTGCCAGCGACGCAAGCGGTTACGGACATTCAAAGACACCTGCAGGACATCATGACGGAATTGAAGTGGAGGGCCAGAAATAGGGCAGAACGACAATGGGACCTCGCACCCGGTTGTCACATCTCCCGATCACTCTGGCCCAGATACTCACCCAAAAGAACTTCCCAACTCCTGCACTTTAGCAAGAACAGGATGAGAACTATGGTAGGAGTCATAACGGGGCACTGCACCATCGGTCAAATGGCCACCAGGATGCGCGTGCCCCACCATGACTTCTGCCGTAGCTGTGGGAACGAGGAGGAAATAGAAAGCATCCATCACCTTCTATGCGACTGCCCTGCACTTCTTAGGAAACGCACCCAGCATTTGGGCAAACCATTCTTTGAAGACCTGGGCAGTCTGGCTTCTGAACTCTGGTGAACTCGATGTTTCCGGGTCTATCAAAGTTAAAAAACTCAACCAGAAATAGTGTCCACCTAAGACGTGAATGGTGAACATTCAACTTTGAAATAATAAAGTTTTTTAATGTATTTACAATAAGA